>JAZEWU010000022.1:6208014-6235854 GCA_036362915.1 Geotria australis | reverse complement strand
GGTGGTATTGTTTTGCGAGGCTACATTCTTCGCTTGGAACATCGAGCTGTCACGTTGTCGTAAAACTGATAAAATAGCGGGCTTGCTTTCAATGGGGGGCCAGCCAATTGCAATAGATTATTCGGTTAAATTACTTGTCCCGGAGAGAAGAAATGTCTATTATCTTTTTCTTGATGCAGTTTTCTTAGCCAAGTCGTCGATAAACATATAGTCAAAGACAAAAAGCACATTGCACGAGTACTTACGGATATGGATGTTCCTTAGACATTTTTTTTTCATTTTTCTAACGATCGCTTCTGTGTCGGAACTTTCAATTTTTACAACGCGCATAACTTTGAATATTATCGTACGACAGCAAATATATTTTTACACGCACACACCGAGGTCGTTATATTTGTTATGCACAGGCACAGGCTAATACTCTCGCCGGCAAGACAGACGTTAAATGACATCCCTGAAACTGCACTGCGTACAGCATTAGCACGCAACTGCGATCAAAAGCGAGTTAAACAATCTCACGCTCAGCCGCATTTTGAAGGGACGGGTGATACTTACATCGGTAGTTGTAGCGATTTCCCTTGTACATTTTTGCTGCTGTTGTGAGTGCAACACTGCTTTATAAGTGAGACAGCCTCAGCGTACGGTACTTAAACGCAGTATCTTCCTTGTATCTGCAGACAAAATTCTGCATGCTTCCAGATGGTGGCGGCAACATAACGCGCTTTGGATGTACCAAGTGACTGTGATTTTGGGGGGATTAACCCATGAGGCAGGAGAAGAGCTCGGCTGATTTAACTTGGGGGTGCGGTTAGACATTCATCCGAGATAACTGGCAAGTCACACGCTGCATCATTTCGTAACATCCCATGAATTAGTAGTCGGTCTGTATTAACTCAAGCTGGAAGGAATCGTTGAGCTATGCCGCTCTTTTTAACAGTTGTCCAGTGGGGAGAGGTAAGCAAATTATAACATCTCGGGGCACCGGGGGGCTATTTAGTCAGCTGCATAATTAACCGCGGGGACACAGTACATGATGTGTGAGCATACGATTTCACAGAATATTTTTTTTACGTGCGATTTGATAGTCAGTTATTGGTATTAAGTATCATATAAAAAAAAACCCTAAAAACTCAACGATTCGTCAATAACAGTGTGGCCTTTAAAGGAATATATATATAACAGACGACATTTTGGGCAATGGTCCTTTGTGAAGAATGGCCATGTGTTGTGAAATAGTGCCACTGCCGAAAACCTTGCCTAGAATGTACATTTCCCTTTTAAGGCAGTGCCGTTGATGAGTTCGTTGAATTTTCTTGTTTGTGCTAGTGCACCGTTACCAACACAGTATTACCAAATACATTTTAAAAGGCTTCCACACGTTGTACACAAGCCAACAATTTTCAATAGGGCGGCTTTCCTTTGTAAAATAATTTTCGCGGCAAAGTACGTCAAAATTGGCAAATAGATACTAGTGCTTTAATACGCATTTGTATGTTTTAGACATATATGCATGAGTGGGAGAGTGGGATTAAAGTACTGGAGGTAGGTGAGTGACAGCTGTAGAGACGAGGGTGGCAGAAGGGTGAATAGTGTGTTTGAGATAGAGAATGCTTCGTCTTTCAGTATACTTGTGAATTATCTCGATGATTGGGTTCCAATGCACCACTGTTGGAGCATGTCTTTGCTTGACAGTAGGATTCTATTGATGTCACATCACTACTGCTGGCTGCTTATCGCATGGGCGTGTGATTGAATGACGTGAAAAATGCATTTATTGATGGGACCGGGCATTGCAGTCCAACATCTCTCGTAACCAGTATACCAACATTTGTGGCAATTTTCACTTTATCAGAGGAAATGACAATTAAATGCTTTCCTCCCCGATTCAACACTCGCTAGAGCAACGGCTGCAGCCAGTAACATCGATCGGTTGCCTGAGCTATACCAACAGTGCAGGAACGTTTTCTGGAAATAATTCCAAGAAGATTTTTTTCCATAGCCTATGAGGTTCATCTATAGACGGCAGTGTAATATGTAAGTTTCTGACATATTTATTGTTAATTTATGTTTATGTTATACCGTCATTCTAGATTCCTCCTACGCGACAAGTGTTCTAAATAAGAAATGAGAGCAATGAAATAATAATAAATCGTAAATATAATTTATAACGTGCACATATTCATTCAATTTCGAGGTTTTCCATTCTAAGATAGAACGACTCAGAGGCGCGAGAAAACCGCAAAGAGGCGGGGGAGGGGGAAGGCAGCCACGCAGTTTGCCGGCGCCAACATTTGCCAGACACTGCGTCCAACGTATTACGATGGTAGATTGTTCCATCACCGCATCACAGGTCAGTCAGTCTTTATATAAGCTGGAAGGAACCGATGAGCTATGTAGCTCTTTTTAACAGCTGTCCAGCGGGGAGGGGTAAGCAAGTTACAACAGAGCTAGATATAAGAACTAGTGATGGCTTGCGGAGGCCTTCATCCAGTAGTGGATTGTTCAGGGCTGCCGATGATGACATGGAGATTAAACGTCAGACATCCTTGAACACAATAAAACACGTAACACATTCATCAATAACATTATCTAAAGTGAAAAGTAAATAACAGGTAACAGTAAGAAGAGTATGTAGTATATAATTATCTAATATCTGAGGTTTTTGGCAATGGCCCACCTTCATAGCACATAAACAGCAAATAAATGTCCTTTATTTTACTTGCAATGAAAAAGGACCATTGGCCTAAACTTTTCGTTTTCAAGCCGCAGTATTATTACCAAATGTGTTGATTTGTTTACGTTGTTTGTGCTTGGGCACCATTTCCAACGCAGCACCACCGAATAATAATAATAATGATACACTTAAACAATACTGTGCCATAGTGGAGGCTTTTTAGGGTAACTCAAGGGCTATTTACTGACACAAATCGATGAACGCCGTTCATTTACTGTGCTACACATTTGACATAATCCCAGTGTGCACCTCCTATGACAGCAATATTAATGGAATGGTGTGAAATGCAATGGAAGCATGAAACATAATCTCACGTGTAATAAAATGTCATTCAGAGAAAAAGTGAGCGGGCGAAAATAAATCTTGAAATAAATAATGAACCACCGACTGAAATCAATATTTTAATATCACGAAATAATAACAACATGTATTTCTGGAATAGCTTTCTCTTTCCTACGAATGAGCATTCGAGATACATTAGTAGCAGGCTTCATCTCGGTTTTGGCGGAAATTTTATATCCGAATGGCTCGCTAACGATGCATTTAAATAATATATTGTTATGGATTTGGATTCACATTAGCAGCGTACGTTTTAAACACCAGTAAATCATAATTTTAACCGTTTATACAGAATTTTGCGAGGCATTCGTCTGTCACTAGAACGCATTGTTGCCCTCTGCTGGCAAAGCCGCGCCTTTAATCTGTCTTTCGACCACGACTGTCCACGGTGAGCTTACGAACGTTTCGGAGTTTTGCAAGAAACTTGTAAATCTATAATCAGTGATAAACGTCACACTCCTCCTAAATATAAAGACCGAGAATCCGGAAGACGTCTCCGGAACCTGTGTTCGACGTGCCTGATGAAGCTGATGGCAAATATCAACGAAACGTCGTATTCCATTGTAAATGTTGTGGGTTTGCTCTCCAACACACCGGTCTTAGATAGATGTTTATTATTACAGTAAAAAAAATACCCAGTGAGCTTGCAAACTCCGGAAGCGGGATTCATACGACGCAACAAACGTGTGCCGAAGTAGTAAATAAATGAATGAAAGTTCACGTGACAAACCTTACTAATTGGCCGTGTCGGTGGAAACCCAAGAGGGCTTTATTACGGATAACATTAGTTACGGAAGCCTTCACGTTAAATTTAAACTCTGCCACTCTCCAGTGTGCTCTACAATGGGACACACTCGGATCTACTCAGAAAAAACCGGGCATAATATCAGATAATCAATTACCAATCGTGGCAAAAACAATCTACTGATCTCAGCTAAGTGGCCACACTTGTAAACCCCCCTGGAAAACTCAAACAACAACCCCTAATTCCCCCACGCAGCATAACTCAATAAGGGGAAAGGTAGAGATTAGCAATCAATGATTGTGGCCCTGGTGGATGAGGGGGAGAGGGATGGGGGTGTTCCCAATCAATCTACAGGAAACTCCAAAACATCATCATTATCATCATTGTCAGAAACCAATTAAGCCTGTACGGGGTCGCGGTAACCCGGAGCCTATCCCGGCAGACACAGGGCTATACCCAGGATGAGACGCCAGGTCATCACAGGGCACCGGGAGAAATTTAGTCCACAGGCCAACTAACCCATGCAACAGCATGCGTTTGGACTGTGGGAGGAAACCGGAGTGCCCGACGAAAACCCACGCGGACATGGGGAGAACGTGCACACGCCACACAGAAAGATACCCGAGGCGGGATTCGAACCCGGGGGCTTCTTGCTGTGTGGCGGCAGCGCTACTCACCGTGCCGCCCCCTCCAAAATATCACGTTTGGGAAAATGATTAAATCCTCAGCATTTGCTCAATTGAAAGAAAACCGCACCTACTGCAAAGTGGGCCCCCTTGGCCCTGAGAGAACAGACGTTAGAAATGTAAAAAATATTATTATAAATAACAAAACAAAGGCACAGAATCATCATTGTAGTCGCGTTTTACTTTCAGGAAAATTGCTTTTAGAGAGCATATACTCAGGGCGGTGTGGTGCATATGGGGGTTACGAGGTTGACACCGTTGTGCAGCAGACTGAGTTTCCCCAATGACAATGCTAATGCACTGCACCAGATACATATGTTAGTCTCCGTAGACTCGGAGGATGCCCATGCCAGGTTTAGATACTTATTCCCTATGTGAGTGCTACCATCATGCAGGGAGCTAATTACTTGGGGTTATGGTTTATTTATGATGCAGCTGGCCACGATTCGGCCAAGGACACAGACCACTTATCACCCAGGCAACGGAGGAGCAATGACTTAGATATTGCTTGACTTGTCACTAACAACAACATTAATACATTTGACAATAAAGAATTACAAACAAATTATGAATATTCTATTTGGTGATTTGACTGTGTGGAGTTTGCATGTTCTCCCCGTGTCCGCGTGGGTTTTCGCCGGGCACTCCGTTTTCCTCCCACGGTCCAAACGCATGCTGCTGCCTAAGTTAATTGGCCTGCGGACTAAATTGTCCCCGGTGCCCTGTGATGAACTGGCGTCCCATTCTGGGTATACCCTGCATTGCGTCCTGTGTCTTCCGGGATAGGCTCCGGCTCACCGCGACCCTATACAGGATTAAGCGGTTTCAGAAAATGGATGGATGGATGATTCACCATCAGGACTGAAGTCAGCAACGTCGTTATTGCGGTGCCTCTAGTGCCTGATATTTGAACCCATCGCAAGCAATACGGGGGAAACAATGTTGACGTTTACCAACGCGATTCAATGCACGTATCATGAGCTTCACTTGCAATCGATTCTAATTGAGCAATCACTGCGTTGCTCCAGTCCGACTGTTTCGTCATTCGTGTTGCATGTTATAACATGCAACGAGAAGTCCTGTCACGAATTGTCCAACAGCGTTCTCTCCACATCCTCATTTCGGATAATTTCTCTTCAAGAATAATAATTACAAACAGGGACAAAGCTGGAATTGAAAATAAATTTCCCAACACAGGAGAGAAAATAATCCCTAAAATGTACCCTTTGCGATTCTGCGAAGCACGATGGTCAGCTTCTGGACATCGTTGTCTTTCAGCTGGGCCTCGAAGTGTTTGATAGAATTCGCAGGCGACACCAAGTATTACCCGACAGGGATCGCGACGTGAACGCTTCTACCTTGACCCCCTGTATGTACCCTTCTAACGCAGCGGGATCGGTTTTGCAAGATGCACGAGAGCGGCGTGAAGCGGCGGCGGCAGCGGTCGTACTTGAGTCGAAAGCGCTACTCGAGGCAAAGGTGAGCAGCGTGGAGGGATGCACGCCAGGCATGCACCGCAACTCACGCCGCGCAGTCGAGGGCGCTTGTCAACTTGGCAATGTCTGCTCCTCTCCGGAGCCCCGGCCAAGTTATAACAACACGCTCGCACATCCGCGGCTAAAGAACATAAAGACGTATTATTGTGTTTTGTGCTCGGGTAAAAAAAAACAAAAAACCTTTGCTCCCCTCCCTACCACACAACCACCCACCATTCTCCGGATCATTACTTTGTAAACGTTAACCCACGCCACTGCCCAGCTGGATAGCCTGCGGGGTTAATACGCTTGCCGCTGGGCCGCTATGTAATGGGGTCAAAGCTTTGAGCCCCGCCAATACAATTCCTCGATAATGTCTGCCGGGTGTTAACAAAGAATACAGATGCCGGCGAGTCAAAGTCAACGCTACCGCGGCACCATTAGCGAGAGCCCTGCCATAATTCGCTGCGAAGTTACCTCTCAATGTGGCCCTGGTGAACGTGTGCATCGGAAGCTGCCAGCTGCCAGGCCGCCGAACCCGGGCCGGCTAGCGAACGGCGTCCGGGAAACGCCGAGTGTCAAAGGCGCGGCGTAAATGTGACCGATGGTGGTAATGATGATAAACCACGGCCGGCGAGATCATAAACTACCCAACTGTTTACACACTAGACACCATTATCGCCTGGAATTAAATTTCTCCTTGTATGCATTTATGTGTGCCATCAGTGTCTGTGCCGCAATAAATCCGCAAAGTTGGCGAGCGATGCGGAGACGCCGCGCGGTCGCCGGCTGTGCCGCTCGCTGCGGCCACGCGGCCTCATCGACGGTGGTGCGCACACGGTGAGTCGATGAAAGCAATTTGGTCGGCGAGAGAAATCTGAACTGGTCCTGGGTCTGCCCCGTCCATCACCCACCCCACTGACCAGCTAGGTCATGGGGGTCAAAACAACTCCCACGACTGAGGGATGGTGTCGGCCTGCATCTAACAGTGGACTGAAAACCGCTGAAATTTACGATTACGATAATATTCCGGAAGGATTATCTGTGGGGAGGGCACGGTGGCGCACTGAATAGCGCTGCCGCCTCGCAGCGAGAAGGGCCCAGATTCGATTCCCAGTCCGGGTGCCTTGCTGTGTGGAGTTTGCGTGTTCTCCCCGTGTCCGCATGAGTTTTAGCTGGGTACTCTTAGGGGACGCTGGCAGATTTTTGCCGCTCTTAAGATTGCCAGTATATTCGAAGCAGCCATAATCACTTTTTTTTTGTTCCTTTGTTGACATGCCGTTCTCTTCGTGGCCCTTGTGCAGCGCTTTGTGACCCTCCGGTGAAAGGTGCTATATAAAACGCAATTATTATTATTACTCTGGTTTCCTTCCCACAGTACAAGGACATGCTGACTATGTTAATTGCCCTGAGTAATTGCCCCTGGTGCCCTGAGCTGTTGTAATATGTTTACCCCTCCCCCGCTGGACAACTGTTAAAATGAGCTACATAGCTGAACGGTTCCTTCTAGAAGGGGTGGCGTTTTACCCTCGCAAATTATATTTCCGTGCCATCACATCTTGTGGACTGACACCATTCACAAATATACATTTATTAATATACAATGTATATAGTATATATGGCACTAGATTAATAAAATACATCATTATATTTACAAAAGAACAAGACGTGAATGATCATCGATAACCCTTACATTTTAAAAGTGCATCATGTTTGAAAAACCCTGCAAAAATATTTAATTTGGAGACATATGCTTCCCTTACATAAAAGGTATGAGAAGCACTAATTTAAATGTAATAATAATAATGTAGTACTCCCTTGCTAAGCTTTCATTTATGTATTCAGTCAGAAACCGCTTAATCCTGTACAGGGTTGCAGTGAGCTGGAGCCTATCCCGGCAGACATAGGGCGCAAGGCAGGGCTATACCCAGGATAAGACGCCAGTCCATCACAGGGCACCGGGCCAATTTAGTCAGCAGGCCAATTAACCTACGTAGCAGCATGTCTTTGGACCGTGGGAGGAAACCGGAGTGCCCGGCGAAAACCCACGCGGACACGGGGAGAACATGCAAAATCCACACAAGAAGGCACCCGAGCCGGGATTCGACCCCAGGACCTTCTTGCTGTGAGGCGGCAGCGCTACTCACTGCGCCAAAGTGATGTCCCCGCCTTCGATAACTCCTTTTCACAGTTGGCACTGTGATGTCACCGCTCAATGTTGAAGTGAACGCATCAGGAGTATGTCCCACTGTGGCCAGTAGAGAGCACCATTAGACAAGCTTGAAACGGGTCAGGTTCACGAAAACTACCACCAAAAGGCACGAACACTCGTGGTGCTGTGGTAGTGATTCATTATAATTCACATACCCTCTGTAGCGTGCTGCATACTCAACTTCCTTTTGCTTAGCTTTGCTGCACAAAGCATCGCAGTGCGTAAATTCCCACAATGTAAAAAAAAAAAACCCCACACGGTGTCACAGTAACGCGCTTTCCCTCCTACACTGTGTTTCTCCTCAGCGCAATAGCCTTCTCTCACGATTCACGACTCCGGGAAGCAAAGCATGGATAATATTCAAATCCTAAGGAGACCTCTTGCGTACGACGGGCTACAACTGTAACACAATTGTAGCATCTTAAAACAAAAACCATAAGTGTAAATGTTTAATGATATTAACTATCTTGGTGCTGCATTCCACCACCACGAGCACTACTTTGAACTTGGAAAAACAAATCCCCACAGGACTTAAGAGCCCAGCACTGGCCTGCTCGTCACACTGAAAGCCCCGTTGGGTGATTTTAAAAATGCATAAACGTTGCTATAATAAGCACGAGTCCACACAATGCATCAAGGCAACATCACAACATGTGCACGTTAATAATTCAAGCCGCGGTTTGTATTTCAGCAAAACACGTTTCACACTCGTGGGCCCTGTGCAGCCGCTGTCAACTGCCGTGAAAACGTTACGGACAAGGGAATACAAGCGAAGTGGGGTTTTTTTTTCTTCATATTATTTACATACTCACCTTCTTACGGACTCGTTTAGAAACGTATCCGCGGCATACATATCGTTCGTATTGGGTCAGCGTGGAATAGCGCGGCCTAGAGAGACGAATTTGGTTCTTAACGGCGCAGGCGCGGATTCCCAAGAGATTCAATTCCACGCGCGTGCACCGGTGGTACCCGACAAACACGGAACGACGGGCCAAGGTTGGCACAACGCTTCCGAGCGCGTGCCAACGTTGGCTCCGCGTTGCTTGTTTACCGGGGCGCTCGCTGAAGCATCAACTGAATTCGCGCTCGCGGCTTCAGAATAATCGACGACCCCCAAAACAGACTTAATTCCGCGCGTTTCTCATCATCGATGCACGTTCGGCGCATTGGGCCGCCGTGCGGACAGCACACCCGCTGAACGTTCGGGACGCGTGGGCATCTGCAGCAGCTGCATCCCTGGCATCGACTCTCTTGCGCGCATTCATCACGCAGTACACTCGTGGGACCTTGTACGTTGGAAAAACAATCACGCAGGACAGCCGGCTTAACGCCCCCCTCCAAGGACAGTGGCACTTAATGGTTGCTGTGCCGCCAGCACATGCTCGGGATGACTCTCTGCTTAAGACTTTGAATTGCTGACACATACTCGAAAAATAAAACACGCGAACAAACCGCGAGTCCACTTTCGGCGAGTCGTCAAGGCGCGCTCAGAATGTAGAGGTTTAATCGTACCTTAAGAAGGGCTAATGGCTTTGTCTTAATATGAAAGTAACAAATTAACAAGGCTTTTGCATTTTTATCGTTGCTGCCATAAACAGGTGCTATAAAAACATTACTTGGGGCATTAAATTTGTCGGAGAATAATAAAATTACGGCAGGCTGTTCCACCCCATGCAAATAGTTATTCCACTAGGGAAGGGGAAATGGCTTTCCAAAGCTGTTGCCGCGATTCTGCAGTGCGGCTTGATTAGCCATAACGCAGTCTTGTTTACCGCGCACACCAGTCTGAGTGAGGAGTTTAGTGTTTCATGGAAGCTCGAGATGCAATTGTTTCCTGTAAGCAAAGCTCATAATTTTAATCAACAAAGCCAGCGAGCGTATAAAATTGACGTAATGGGTGATCAATAGACGGAGAACGCGCAATCGGGTTAAGTGGAAAGAAATGCCATATCCACACGGTGTGAAGAGCAGAACGTGTCATATTAGTTTTACAGAATAATTCAAAAGAAAGTATTAATTTACGCTGTAGCAGAGATAATATTTAATTGATTTGTGGGTTAAACAAAAGACTCACAGCTTTTGCTTTTCGTCTTAGTTTTGTACAGTACCGCTTTAGCAACGTAAATTATTCTTATTGAGAATTGCTCTCCGAAGCTGTTCTTTCGGGATAGCCGTGTCGAGCGTCCCCTCTCATTCGCGACGTTTCGCCTCTAACGTTGGAGGCACCCTCAGGCGTTCTGAGTTCACCGAGAGGCAGCGCTCGACACGGCTGTTCCGAACGAACAGCTCTTGACAGCATTTCTCATACATCGAGCTGTGAAAACCTACATCGGTACAATGATTCGTATTATTATTATCATCCACATACTTCCACATAATAATGTGGTAATGGAAGTCCGGTGACGTTAATTAAATTCTTTAAAAATCAAAATTTCGTTGAAACCGTTTGATTTTTTTTCCCCCACAGATGAATTCGACGAAGACTCTTTTGCACCGTGAGAAATGCTTGCAGGATGCTATAAATGCTATTATTATTATAAGAGGTGCACATTAAATGTACTGCATCGCAGGTCATCCTTTCACTGCTGTTGGCCTCCAACCCCACGTGGGAAAGAGTAATCAGGAATGTGTAAGTGAAAGCGCCAAACGAGATATGTATTCCCCCATTGTTGGTCACAGATTAGCAGCGAAGGCAAGAATGAGCAGAACATAATAAGACAAAATACTTATCTTTGCTATAGTCACATTTTCTGAATGTACTTCTGCTAGAAGTGGAAAACGCCAATGTATTCCATGCTTTATAACATGAAAAACATCCTATAGATTTACGAATTTTGGATTTCATCTCGAATTGAAATGATTGCTTGTACCGTGGTCTTCATCATATTTGAGAGCCGCTATATTTCCAGCTCTTCTTATACCTTGTGGTAACTATAGCCGCGGAATTTTCAACTAAATACATATTTTTACAGTAAAATCACATCACGGAGTGGCAGTCGCGGGATTGAACGTTTACGAAAGAACGCCCACCAAGGAGATAGAGCGTTTAAATCGCCTCCTGTGCAGCTGCTAGGTGGATGGTTAAATCACAAAATCAGGAGATGGTGACGGATTGTGGGAGGCGTTCAACCAGCAGCGGATCGATCGTGTCTGATGATGATGATGGTTTGAAGCATATGCATACATGCGGGTGACGCCTGTGACGTGAATTGTAACACACTGAAATGCAAAAGAAGAATGGCCCCACAGCAATAACAACAACACGATGGGTTTGAGAATCGTTCGCAAGAGCTGCTCTTTTGGGATATCCAGGTCGAGCGTTGCTCCTCTCATCAGGCTAAAGAATCTACATTCGTCAGCCTGATGATGCCTCCCAACGGGCAAGGCACAACATCACGAAAGGAGATAAGATGTTTAGTGTAAAAAAGATACGAGCTTTTACCTTTGCTTGCAATGAGATAAGTGTTAAGATGTTAAAAACACCAAATGGACACGTTTTTTTTACAAAGGGTCCAGTTTGCAAGAAGCCACACATGCTTGTGGAAAAAAACATGCAACCAAAATGCTATGATAATATATGCATTGTCCTTGAAACTGATTGTCCCACAGCAGAGACAGCTTTCTTCATAGCCTAGCATCAGTGTTAGCAAAGTGTTGCCGAAAGGCAAGCAGTGTTGGACAATGCAAATATCAATGCATTATTTCCTCGGGTCTAACGCTTATCTCACTGGCAGAAAAGCTAATTTTTTTAAATCTTATTTACAATATCGGTACACCGGCAAAACGGTGCTCGTAGATATAGACAGACGTTCATTATTACCGGTTGAAAATTACCGGCGAGCGAGCAAGCTGCGCATGCGGGATTCCTGCACTGACGCGGCCAAGTGCCACGCGAGCGGAGACGGAGCAACGCTCGACACGGCCGTCGCGAAACCAGCGTCTCTCGACGGCGATTCGCCGACAAACGCCGATCCGTGAACAAAAAAACCCTAGGCAGGCGCGCTAAACGACGGCCTCCCTCCACCTTACCGAGCTGTTGGCCGGCCATGACGCGCCCGTTCTCGCCGGCGACCGCGAGACGGGCGCTGCGCTCGCTGGCGTACTGCACGAAGCCGTAGCCCTTGTGCACCGAGCAGCCGACGATCTTGCCATACTTGGAGAAGAGCGTCTCCACGTCCGGCTTCTTCACGATGGCCGTGTTCAGGTTTCCGATGAAGACGCGAGAGTTGATGGAGCGCGGATCGTTTTTGTTGGTCACGTTGCTCGTCTGTGCCTTGCCGGTCATCTTTTGTTTTTTGTCCTCTTTGCCGCCCCCCCGGCCTGGTCCTTTTCAAGCGATGATCTGGTCTCGTTGCGTTTTGTTTATTATTATTATGCCGCTTCCTTTCCTTCGGGAGTTATTTAAATGATGTGACCCTGTGGGTAACGACAAGAAAAAAGGGATTGGGGGGAGGAATTGCACCCGCATTGAATTATGTACGGACATATCAGCGCGCGCGTCAAAAGATAACGGTGTTTTCACGCGGCTCATAGGTTTTTTTTTTTCTCGGCAAGCTTTTCGAGGTGTGGTAATGTCCGATGCGGTGGCAACGTTTTTACAAGGCTAGTAATGGGTCAATTACATTCACTGACCACAGCTGACAATCCACGCTGACGGCTCTACGGGGATAATGCTGCGAGGCGAAAGGTTTGGTGCCGTTTCACAAAATACAATAAAGACAAACACACATAACACACGACAATCGCTTAATAGCTAATTCAAGCACTTATTTTTGCAGGTAAATTGGACAGATTCTCAAGACTATATCTTAATGTGTGAACATGTTAAAGGATACACATTTAACTCGACTCAAATACAAGCCATAACAAAGACATACGGTAAACGCAGTCGCTATAACCTGTAGCTGCACTTTAATACATACCTGTCAACAAATGCGAATAAAGTGCGGTGGAAAATTAAAATCAGTTTTAGAAGACTATAATTAGACGCCTCTAAACGGCATTTTAATCGCAGTATACCTAAACCCAGTAGCGTATCCAAGCAAATCATTAGGGCGCCCTTAAATGGCATTTTAGGTAATGAGTGGTAATAGCTGAATTAGCAGCTTAGCTGCAATCAAGACAAATATTAAATTAACAACACTCCTTATTTTTTAACGCAAATGAGGAAAGTCTATTCCAGTACAAACTAAAATATGGCACAATATACTTGGGATAATTAGTGGGCAATTAGCAAAGGGAAGGCTTAAAGTTGATTTTAAAAATGCATGAATATTCTAACCGTGCATGCCCCGTATTTCTGCGAAGGGGTCACACCAGAGAGACTCTATCCACAGACTCACTGTCTCATTTATACGCTCGGAATTGCTTCAGCAGGATGAGAACGCGGCAGTGAGAGTTGGGTGTGTGCAATTGTACAGCAGCCAGTGTTTAGGTTGAACATAAATAAAGAAAGGTGACCGCGCACAGCAGGCCTGTCTCATTATGATTTTCCCTCCTCACTCAGAAGAGCATTCTAGATTTAGAGCGTACGTTCCCCTTTAGTAAGTAGATGTGGATTCACACCCCAAAACAACACGTGTGTTTCTGCAGAGTAACCGTTTTTTGCAATGCCCCCGGGTCAGTAACAACAACAATGGAAGAATGCGAGCCATACGTTTAATTAATATTAAATGTGGCGCAGTGGCAACATCTGCGCCTCACGTGAAGAAAGTCCCGCCCGAGGTGGTTCGATTACCGCCTCAGGCGCCTTTCTGTGTGGAGTTTGTATAGCTCTCCCTCTGTTCTGCGCGGGTCTCCTCCGGGTTCTCCGGTTTCCTCCCACAATAAAAAAAAACCCAAGAATTAATTAAATGTCCGATAACATCGGAATATATAGGACACAGTGTCAAGCGGGTTGGCGCCGGCTCACCACATAGTTGACTTCAACCCCCCCTCGTGACTCTGAGTCCTTCTCTCTTTGCACGAAAACCTTTGTAATGGAATGAATGTGTGCGCATTATAAATTGCATTAACTATTGTTGTTATAATACTGTACATTTATTTAAAATGACTTGAAAAAATATTTGATGAAAAACGGGCGAAAAAGGAACCTTATCTGGCTGATATATGAAGCATTACTGGAGTGGGGAAGAAACATTTTACAAAGAAAGACTTTAAAGGAAATGGCTGTTCCATCACATTACATTGCTGTAAATCAGGAACAAAATGCGCGAGATAAAAAGGACTCTTACAGCTTAAAATTCTGTAAGAAAACATGTAAGAATAATGAGAGACTTACTTAGTTTGAAGCGATATATTTAAGGGGCTGTAGCGGTTATGCGCTTAGACATTATAATTGCACAACAAAGTACTGCTACTTAAAGCTTAGGCAAATATAGCAATTGCATAACGCTTATGAAAATCTATTTTATTGCGCTCAAACAGAATACAGAAATATGTAAGTGAACAATATACGTTTAAGCATAGTGAAGCTCTGGTCATGGAAGCCTTCGAATTAATATGCATTTAAGTTTGACAACTACAGTACTTGCGTTCAATAAAGGTATTTAAACAATTAAAAGGTAGAAATTACACTCCAATTAAAATGGCCAAACGTTCTATTATTATTTGTGGATTATGCGATCGAGACATTATCATGCAGTATATCCCGGCTCGGGGTGCCTTTCTGTGTGGAGTTTGCATGCTCTCCCCGTGTCCGCGTGGGTTTTCGCCGGTCACTCCAGTTTCCTCCCACAGCCCAAAGACATGCTGTTGCATAAGTTAATTGGCCTGCGGACTAAATTTCCCCCGGTGCCCTGTGTTGGACTGGCGTCCTATCACGGGTATAACCCTGCCTTGTGCCCTGTGTCTGCCGGGATAGGCTCCGGCTCACCGGTGTCTGACAATCGAGGGATGGGTGTGCGTTACGTTAAGGACCTTAATGTGAGAGGATACACGCACGAAACAACTGTACTTGTTTACTATAAAAATTTGGACGCAATTTCGGAAAAACGTTAACCTGTTAAACCCGCTTTCAACCGGTCACCGTTACTTACACTGACAAGCTATTTGACATTCAAACAATTCGTCAAAGTTGATAAATGGCATGCTGTGGGAATGCCCTTCAGCAGCAGAAATCAAAACGGTGAACTGCACGCGTGCCAGGTCAGCCACAAGCATTTCTCAAGCATAGAGGCTCCTCAGTTTCTAACCGACATTGTGTGAAATACTAACAATTACATTTATAATCTGGAAGGTCCAGAAGCTGACTTTCGCGCTTCGAAGAATCGCAAGGAAGAAGAAGATCTGGAAGAAGAAGATCTGCAAGGATGCTGGGTTCGATGACCGTCTTGGTGCCTGTCTGTGTGGAGTCTGCGTGTTCTGCCCGTGTCCGCGTGGGTTTTCACTCCGGGTTTCCTGTCCACCGTTTTCTCCCCGGTACTGATACGTACAAACCACATCAGGTTACTCCTTTAAAGCGGAGTCAACATATGTGAGGCACAGGACCTGCTGCAAACGTTCGCCTGGTACTGGTTGTCAGCGGGAATCAAACTCGGGTCACTGGGTTCGTGGTACGGCTAACTGCTGCGTTGAAGATCATCAGGCGCCCAACGAGGGAGGCGAAACGTCGCGAGGCAGAGATGGGATATCGCTCGACACGACTATCCCGAAAGAACAGCTCTGAAGAGCAACCATCATGAATCGAGCCGTGAAAAATTACATCCAAACGACAACGATCCCCCGTATAGCCTAAACAAACTGTGGGGTCAAGTGCTTTTAGCGAGCACCTATGAAGGTCAGCACGGCACACGAGCAGGCGGCCAGTATCACGCCCGGCCGCCTTTGTCTCCCGAGTGACGACGTTGACACAAATCAGCAGGTACTCAGAAACACAGTGACCCACGCAAGGACATCGCTCCCATTAGATAGTCAAACATTATTCAGCCAACTGTGAGTCACCAGTCGTGTTGTGCCGTGTGGACGTTTGTAAAATTACCGGAGCTGGTGTCAGCGTCCATCCATGCACCAGCACCCCGAAGGCTCTCCCATGTATCACGGAGCCGAGTGCCGCCTTAGGGGCCTGGCATCCATAAAGCGGCACGATGTGTGTCTGTCATACCTAATGTGTGACGGCCGACATTAGTCTCCGTTACAATGGCACGCATTTCTGGAGGGAATCCCGACGCTGCAGAACAAGCAAAATGTCACGGGTGTGATCGCAGGGGACCTCACGACCAGCCCGGAGCACACCTCGCGAGCCTACGGACGCGTTGTGAAAAACAAGAACAACCTTGCAAAGTGCGTCGTATTCCTGCCGCGAATAACACGTTGTCCGGTGAGCGGAGACAAAACAAACGGTGCTCCATTGGATTTAATTTTTTCGCATCGTTTTAATCCATTCGTCGATCCACTGTCAGAAACCGCTGAATCCTATCCCCCCTCGGCAGACACAGGGCGCAAGGCAGGGCTATACCCAGGATAGGACGACAGTCCATGACAGGACAACGCGGGCAATTTAGTCCACAGGCCGATTCACCTATGCAGGAACGTGTCTTTGGACTGTGGGAAGAAACTGGAGTGCCAGGCGAAAAGCTCGCGTCTGGTGGATTTTGCCAAACACGCACGCGTTTCACAAACCTCCTTGCAGGATCTCGCTTCCACAATAGACCGACTTTGCCAGCTATTTTAGTGCTGTGCAAATTCCCACGTTGTTTGCCGTAAGCTTCTCTTGCTAAGTACGTTGAGAGAACTTGTACCCATCATCTGAAGCGAGTGCTAAGGAAAATTGTTTTGACTTTGATGGGTTCCACACTCCGACTGTGAACCCCGGATTTTAATCCCGAGTGGGAGTTGGGATTCTGACCCGAGCTCTTACGTCTATCGTCTTAAGTCTCAGGCTCAAGCGAGCCGGCTCAAATCTACGCTCAGCTTGAGCTGGCTCTCAACGCGGTCCCTGCCGTATTCAGGGTTTTCCTCTGCTGGACGTGAGCCGAGGCACGCCTGAGCCGCTGGTGCATCTTCAAAAGCAACTGAACAGTTCAAGCCCCAGCTGGGACTAACAGTATGGTCCTTAAACATCAGTCAGTTTTTATTTAAGCTGTCTGCCTGGGTAGGCTCCGGCTCACCGCAACCCTGTATAGGATTAAGTGGTTGGTAGAAGCGTTCACGTCGCGATCCCTGTCAGGTAGTACTTGGTATTGCCTGCGAATTCTACCAAACACTTCGAAGCCAAGCTGAAAGACAACGATGTCCAGAAGCTAGCCATCGTGCTTCGAAGAATCGCAAAGAAGAAGAAGTGGTTTCTGGCAATGCATGCATGAATGGCAGGAATCGTTGTGCTACGTAATCTCTTTTTAACCGGTGTCCGGAGGGGTAAGCAAGTTACAACATCTCAGGGCACCGGGGGTAATTTAGTCAGAACAATAACCTTTGGACTGTGGGAGGATACCGGGAGTAGCCGGCGAAAACTACACGCGGACACGGAGTAAACATGCAAACTCCACAACAACACTCGCTGGGTATTTTTCCCTGCTGTAATAATAATAATAATTCAATTTATATAGCGCCTTTCACCCGAGGGTCACAAAGCGCTGCACAAGGGCCGCGAAGAGGACGGCATGTCAACAACGAAAGACAAAACAATAAAAACCAAAGCAACAGAAAATAAATGATTAAGGCTACTTTGAATATACTAAAAGGTTGTGAAACTGGCAATCTTAAGAGCGGCAACATTCTGCCAGCGTCCCCTAAGATGGCCATCACTTCCTTGAAGACAAACACGGAGGGAGACAGGGAGGAAGGGTGAGCAACAGGGAGAGACACAGGGACACAGAGACGGGAAGACAGAGAGACAGACACGAGGGGGAAACAACGCCAATCCAAATTAAACAATCAACATTGAAGCACAAGCACACGCAACAGCAAAATAAAACGCAGGCACCCACAACCACAAAACACAACTTCCATACGCGACACCACGAGGCGAGTTTAGGCAAGGCAGGACTGGGCCAGGAGAAGGCCGCGCAAAACAGACAACAAAAAACAAGCAATAAGAGCATGGCAGACAACAAAACAAACACCAAAGTTACACAGAAACAAACCACCAACCAAACAGAAAAGGAACAGATGAAAAGTGACAAATGTAAAACAAATTAAAGCTACATAAATACGTAAAACACAGGTAGCGACAGCCCGCGCGCCCCCACTGGGCCGCGCGGGCTTGACAAGTTTAACTTACCTTCACATTCTCTTTACAGGCGTTTTTGCACAGCGTGCTTTTGGAAGGAATAAAAAGGACAATTCTCAACCCCCTTCCCCAGCGAGGCTAGCTAGGCAACACTCCCAATTCCCCCAATTCCTTTAACCCACAACGGCAGTTGAAACGTCCGAAACACGCGGTCCCAGAAACACGCGGTCCCAGAAACACACGTGCGAAAAATCCACTGTGCTCCCCCCTCACACCGTTCCAACGTTTAACGACAAGGGCTAGTGCGAGCCCAGTCTGCTAACTAATAAGCAGTTATCGATCCACAAAGAATTACTGGTTCGGTACAAGGGGTGGACAAACATTACCTGCTGTGTTGTGCACGCCTGATGTTTTCGCTCTCTGGGAAAATAACCTACTAGCCACGTGTTCGCTCCGTGGGCATTGTCTAGTGGAGGAATCTGGCGGAGTGGGTAGGCGTGTGCTGCGATGGGGCGATGAGAGGTGATGCCAATTCGTGCCTCCATCTCACCATCCCATCGGCCCTTCCCCGCGAATCGTGTAGACCTGCGTCTGCTGTCGTCACACAATTCAGTTGCTTTGGTCAGATGGGGCTACAAAACCGGCCCAACCACCTGTGAATGTGGAGAAGCAGACCGTGCTATGGAACACTGCCTTGTCTGCCTGCGCTCTACTACCCAACCTGTGCAGCTCAAAAGACCTTGCGGAGTTCAATACAAATGCAAAGAACTGTGTAAAGAAATGGGAAACTGTCATATAACCATCACGCTTCGAAGAATCGAAGTTGCCGCGAGTATTTTTTTTCTCCTTTCATTTTAAAATCCTCGATGTCTGAAAAAACATAAAAGAATAAAATCCTCGATGTCACGGGCTGACAGCCCCGAGGAGAACAAAGTGACCAATCTAAAACGCTCCTTGACGGTTTGTTTCTGTGCGTTGTAACCTGTGCTAAGCACGTGACCGCCGTCAGATTTTCCAGACAGCCACAATCCGCCGCCGGTGCGCATTACAGATGCACACAGAATTCTTCTTGTGCGTGGGAACGTTTATTTTGAACCCACCGTGGCCATTCCGTCTGCTCCGCCGCACACAGCTGCAAGTCAGCACCGCTGTGAAATCGCGAGCTCCCCGCTGGCCAATCACGTGCACGATATCGCCCAACTTTCATCTCGAGGGGCTTGTGAATGTTACACTTCGAAGCCAAGCTGAAAGACGACGATGTCCAGAAGCTAGCCATCGTGCTTCGAAGAATCGCAAAGAAGAAGTGGATGGAGCACTTGTTGCTGTGCCCTTGCTTGAGTTGGTTTTTTTTTCCCTCTGCTGAAGATTGCGTTTCTCTTTCAAGTAACAATACAGCACGAAACACTGAATTGACCAAACATTCCGAGAAAAATAATATTGAGGCTCATTGAAGTCTTTGTGGAGAAACGCATCATTATTGCCGTCTACTTAGTCAGAATCAGCCCACATTGTGATGTTCGGACAATTCTATCAATATGCGTTTGTCGTGTTTGCAAAAAAGCCTTGCATGATGTAGCAACATTACAAATCTCCACACAGGTGGATTCAATTATCCACCGATGGATTCCCGTTCGCTCGCAACCTCGGGCCCAACCCTGATGTTCTCTAGCAGCCTCCCATCCAATTGACAACTAAGCTTAACCATGCGCGTAGCTTCCAAAGATCTGATGAGAACAGACGAACTCGGAGTGACTTGATCAGCCCATTGCTTCCCAGAATGTTCCCAGCGCATACAACCCCGTGTGTGTGAGAATAAGTATTGGGCCGCATTTCGTGCGGTCGCCGTTTTTTTATTTTATTTAATAATACAAAAAACACAGCATGGAAATGGACCTTTGCGACGCACGAGTGAACATGCCGACAGCCCGCTTGCGCGGTGCGGTTCTTATCTCTGTCTTTTGCACAGCTCACTTCACCTCAATCCTGTCAAGGTGGGGAGTTTCGGAATTCACTTCACAAGGTACAACATCCCTCGGGGTCAGCTCAATAAACTTAGCAAGGAACAGAGCCACATAATTGGATAAATACTGGCCATGAATAAACAGCAAGTCTCGTATTTGGTGGCATTTAATCACATTCCCAACTTGGTTTAAAAAGTAAATACAACGTTATTTATCCATGTTGCGGCCATATTCCCAACCTCAATTTTGTTCATCATGTTTTTTTTAGTATTTTTTCTGAGAATAAAGAAAATCAAGCTATATTAAATTGGACCAGAATCAAACCAAAATATGTTTAAAATTTAAAGCACGACAATACAATTTTTATTGTTTTTATAATGAGAAAATAACTCATTAATAATCATAATCTTCATCATCATAATAAAAGCAATTATCGTGTATTGTATTACTCATGTAATGGAAAAACCATCTCTTGCTGTCACTTACATGAACAAAAATGAATAATTAAAACGTCTCGCCAACATTATAAATAAATCTGTGATTCGTGCCTGGTTAGGGCATTATCTAAGTGAATAAGCTCATGGTCAGCATTTAGGCCATAACCAATGTCAGACCGCAAACACTGCATCTGCATAATCCAATACGCCATGCGGGCCACACACAGAAAACAAATAAAACCCTTTCCTCCATAATTGATTATTTTGCTCACTGGTGTCAATTGTTTTCCATAGAGGTTATGAATAATCCCATTACGCATTTTAAATGGATTCAGAAATCGGTAAGTTAAATTCAAAATTAAACACTAATGAGATTCTACATTAATGCTTTGTGTTACTGGTAACACTACAGAACATTACAGAGAGAACCAATCGTGTATGTGTATGTAATATGTTTGTTTGCGAAGAATCGCAAAGAATAAGAAGTTTGTTTAATCGCAAAGCGTGTATTGTTTAAGTTATGCGGCAGAATTTGCCGTAAAATATAACGCGAAAACATAACTGCTAGGTTTTTTTTAAACTTCTCACCAGTCGTCAGCAACATGCACGCAATATGTTCAAATTAACACCTTCATGACGCACCCACAGATGACTGTATTATCCCCTATTTAGATAATAATAATTCCAGAACAATGAAAGGAAAAATCCAAATCCACGTCTATAAAAATGTAAATAAAGTTGCTCATTAAATCATTAAACAAGGATTACCTCCATTGGAACACATTATTCCTCCAGTGCAGAGGGATGTCAATTAAATTGCAGTTCTTGTGTTTAATTTAAATGTGGGCAGGGCAGCTTCCGATCCCTAACTGTATTAAGCTCTACTCAATCACTCGTTAATCCAGCGCATATCAGAAGGTCATCCGGTGCCCCTCTGTATGCAATGCTGGGGCCCGACTATCACAGATGGCTGCAACGGCCCTTGCTGCCCCTGCTCAAAACCCCTATGCAGTATCTAATCAACGTTTCATCAGCAAGTGATTTACACGTCCACTGAGAGCACGGTTACTATTAGCAAGGTTTCAGAAGACGAAAAAAATCACGCATTGGAAGGGCCATACAGTAGAGCAATAATTTCCATGCATGGCGATCGCACAAAAATCCGGCCGTGTGTTTCAAAATTGAGCCGTTAATATAGATCGCAATGTGCTTCCAACCACCACGGAATTCATCACAGATGTATGAGAGACGCTACGCCGTGTAAATATCGCGGGTCCGTAAACGATGAAACGATTAATATTGATTGCTCGGCTCGCGATACACGCGTCGCATTGCGCGTGGAAGAATCGATGCTTTTCAATTTGTGCTGTGTGTGATAGGCTCGGATGACCTTTACAGCCACCAGAGGCCGCTATATTCACCCCAGCGTGGAAATCCGCGGATTTGCCTAACCCTAACAGCTTCGCAAATTCGGGCGCTCATTTGCCGAAGCGGTTTTCCGGGAATGTAATCCCCCTAATCGGCGAAGTCCCCCTGTAATTTATGACATGAAATTGTGATACTGAATCACATTGAATACACTCAGAATCCTCGTAAATATGCCTTCTTTGGGCACAGTGCTATTGATAATGTTAGCGGTGGTGTTCTTCAGAAAAGCACTGTTTGGAGCAATGGGACGGCTTTCCAAGTCTATGCACAATGTCATTCGGCACGATGGCGCAGTGAGTAGCGCTGCCGCCTCACAGCAAGAAGGTCACGGGTTCGAATCACGGCTCGGGTGTTTTTCTGTGTGTAGTTTGCATGTTCTCCCCGTGTACGCATGGGGTTTTCGCCGGGCACTCTGGTTTCCTCCCACATACCAAAGAGATGCTGCTGCGCAGGTTAATTTGCCTGCAGACTAAATAGCCCTGTGCCCGGTGATAGGCTGGCGTCCTATCCTGGGTATAGCCCTGCCTTGCGCCCTCTGTCTGCCGGTATAGGCTCTGGCTCACCGCGACTCTGTACAGGATTAAGCAGTTTTTTAAAACATCGCACATCACTTGATATAAATAACACACTTAAACGTGCAGCTTTTTGCAGCCAATGTTTGCATAACGACTCAAACTTAGACAGATGATTATTTGACCTAAGCGAACAATGTGTAATTCATAACAATGACAATACATTTAACATGGACGTACAATACAAGACTTCATGAAATGATTCGAAGCATCATATATAGTTTGGGTCCAAAATCATGCTTCATCGACGCCTAATTCTAGCCCTGTGCAGCTGCAGTATATCCACAGGGCCCTCTTGTTATTTAAAAGTAATGATGCGCAACCACTAGACTGAGTCTGCTTGGTCCTATTGCTTGGGGACTTTGTTCTTATAATACTCTAGTATGTCAATGAAGAAGAGTAAGCTGGCTAGGACATGTACAATAAATGGGTAACAGCCGAAAAAGCCAAACAAGTTATGGACTGGATCCCATGAGACAAAAAGAACACAGGGCGACCACAGAAGAATTCAAAGAGACTTTGCAAATATTTTCGAAACATGGGCACGAACGTGGGAGGAAGGCACTCCCACATGGCATTTTTAAAGTGGAAAACGCTTTTTGCATGTTTCCCACGTGCATTTCAAGTTAAAAAATGCCAAAAAGAAAACCCTTTATCAGAGTCCCTTATTGCAGATATGCGGAATTTGGATCTTAAATTTTCAGTATATTCGAAGCAGCCTTAATCATTTATTTTTTGTTCCTTTGGTTTTTATCGGTTGTTTTTTTATTTCGTTGTTTACATGCCGTTCTCTTCGCGGCCCTTGTGCAGCATTTTATGACCCTCGGGTGCAAGGTGCTATATAAAATGCTATTATTATTATTATTAAATAAACCTGTAACCTGGTAAACCACGGGTTGTTCTTGACGGCTTCATTTCACAGCTAGTCACGTGCTGGCACGCTTCACCTAAAATTGGGGATCAAGGTAGAAGCGTTCACGTCGCGATCCCTGTCACATAATACTTCGTATTACCTGCAAATTCTACCAAACACTTCGAAGCCGAGGAGCTGAAAGACAACGATGTCCAGAAGCTCAACAGATGCCAGAAGCCCCTCAGTCTGGAGCAAGAAGAGAGGCCAATGCCCGCTTGCCTTTAAGGCCAGCACTAACTATTATATCTCTATTTCGATTCTCTGTATGTCCTGTGCATATGGTAGAGTTGACAAATAAAGTTGAATTGAATTTAATTGAAATGTTGAAGGGCTGTCTGCAACTAAAGAAGAACTTGTTGCAATGGGAAACTGTCATATAACCATCACGCTGCGAAGAATCGAATCTAATTCGAACGATATTGAAAACGGGCTGTGGGCCCATTCCTTTGGCCTGACCGATCTCTAACCGCGTGCCGACGTTCGCCAGACGTTGACGTATTTAAGGCGTCATACGCCGGCAGTTATTATTAATTCTGTCAAAAGGGGCAGATAAACAGCAGTGGAAATGATGAGCCAATTTAATGGGTCAAAGGTAAAAAACATGTTTGTATTAGCCCTCGTGTGCATAAACTGCTGTACGCATTATTGGCTTTCAAATAACTTCGCATTCAGTGGGATTTGTTCAGCCGTCTAGCGGCAGTTCTCCGGATTACAATGCATACGTGCGCGCATAGACACTTAAAGAGAGATTAGCCATTTATTACGCAAGTGATTCTGTCAATTTCCAGACAGTCCCCTAGATATGTTAGCTTAGCCCGATCCAGTGATATTGGTGTGAAAGCAATTCCTAATTTTAGATTTTTTTTATAATTTGCAGAAGTATCGCATGCACACACACCCGTCTTCATGCAAACACGTCTATTACAGTACCTACAAAGGCCGCTGTTTCTAAGTCACGCCTTAGAAAGCTGCAAATAAGATAAGATGACCGTTTGTCGCACCTATGCATCAGTGCACTTGTAAGCTGCGTCTACACTTCGAGACATTTTATCTGCGGCACTTAAACGGTGCCGCGTAATATCTGCAGTTATCGGGAACGCGGGGTATGCCGCCTCTTTTTATCCCAAGGTTCTCTGCCAAGGACAAACAACCGTTGCACGAAATGTTTTCGCAAAACTAAAGGACGACGCGGAATGCTTTCAACTGATTTTCCGCTAAAACACCCGGCACGACCGGCTAAAGATGCGGCGACGAACGTCAGGCGAAATGCACGGCAAGCGCCCTCCGTGCGACGGGGCTGGACGGCGCGGGCAACTGGGGATTATAAAGTGATGGAAAAGCGAACCGCCAAACACTCAAGACAGCAACGCCTGCGCCGCTTATCCCTCAGCGGGCGTCTGAGCCCAGAGGAGGCACGGCGGGACCAGGCTTCCGCGCCAGTTGTTTTTTTCTGTCGTCGTTGACATGCCGTTCTCTCCGCAGACCTGGTGCAGCGCTTTGTGACCCTCGGGTGAAAGGCGCTCTATAAATGCTAACCCGTTCGAGCAGTGGCGCGCCGCCTCAGATTTATCACGCGGTAACCGGAGCCAGTTGTGGTGGTTCGGGCATCTGGTAAGGATGCCCTCCGGAAGGCTCCCTCGGGAGGTATTCCAGGCGCGGCCCACTGGGCGGAGACCTAGAGGCCGACCCAGGACACGCTGGACGGATTATATCCTTCGGCTGGCCTGGGAACGCCTGGGAATCCCCCCGCAGGAAGAGCTGGAATCTGTTGCTGAGGAATTGGATGTCTGGTCCACTCTCGTTGGACTGCTACCACCGCGACCCTCACCAGGATAAGCGGTTTAGAAAATGGATGCATGGATGGGAACCGGAGCTAGCGGTTGTCTTTCCAAAGCTGCCGCCGCGACTCGCCGCCTCGTTGGGAAGTGAAGCGCCGTCACGGGTTCCGGTCGGAAAGCCCTCGCAGTCCGAACGAGCTCTCTCTCTCGCGCGTGCGCGCGAAGCCGGCGAGAAACGCGAGCTGGATACGCGCAACCAAAGGACCCGGCTGCGTTTAGACGCAACACGAACCTCGCTACCCCTGTGCCTCGTTGTGCGCGCACGTGGGCAACTGCATTCGGCACTGCTTTAGCCGCTTAGAGAGATCAGCCGCAGGGCAACTGTCACGATGGCGACCCTCGCACGTCAACAGCGCACCGACTGGAACGTTGTCAATATCCCTGCTCTCCGCGTCGTGCTAAATGCGCCAAGCCTGCGAGCACGCATTGATCAAGAGGGAATAGACACACGAGGCAACCGTATGCACAGAGTGGGATTTGGCGGACTTATAGCAAAAAGTTTGTTTTGATGGTTGCTTTTGAAAGCCGTTCAAAAGCCTCCCCAGGGCATTGTGGTTGAAGGACCGAGCAGTGGTACTGCAGACTGGTCAGTACCACTTGGTGAAGGGGAGTTCCCCAGATACCGTGGCTGGGAATCGAACTCAGATATCCAGTTTCATAGGCTAGTCCTTGTACAACCCCCCCCGCTCCGCCAACAATGCTACAGGCAAAGTATACTCGCGTGCTTCAGCATTAAGAATGACTACGGTATTTAAACGGTGCACTCAATTGCTTGTTAAACCTCGCCTGGAAAATTACCAGCGTGTTAAACGTAAAAGAAAACAGCCTCGGGGGTAATATTAAACAATCCCAGCAAAAAAGGTCTCAAGAAGCTATTTTCGAACGCCGCGCAATTACACTATCGTACGGCAGTGGTATTTTTGACCACGGATATTGAAATGCTGTACACAGCCACTGATAATGATGCTGCTGGCAACTCGACCGGTCGCGACAACAACCAAGAGGAGATGCCGCACGAGAGACAAGCCAACGCCGGCGACTTGTCAGCTCCGCAGCGACACTGAACACGGGGTGACGTACAGTACCCACGAGTGTCATCTCGCCGTGGTTCCACTGTCTGTGGTAATTTATTGAAGCCACATTTCTCATATTCAAAGGGGGCTGTTGGGCTCCGCGATTCGGAGATGGTTGGATGCGATTCGCAATGTTTGCATGGCTCGGAGCCATTTCTTTCCCGTAAACTTTAATCGGACACCAGCTGTGCGCCTTGACAGATCTGCATTTCCAGAGTGGGTGGGTGGTGGTGGTTGGTGGAGCGGTGGCTCGGTGGTTAGCGCTATGCTGGGCTACAAACCCGGCGACCCGAGTTCGAATCCCGCTCACGGCCAACACCGGTGACGATTTTCTGAACCGGTCCTGGGCCTCCCCTAGGTCTCACTCAGCCTCAAATGAGTACCTAGTGCGGTGTGTGTGTAAACATCGCCGCTAGGGAGACAAAGGCGGCCGGGCGTGGTGCTGGTCACCCACCCCCTTCGTGTGCCGTGTCGATCTCTATAGGTGCTCGCTAACTGCACTTGCCCCTACAGTCCGTTAAGGCTATATAGGGGATCTTTGTCTTGGTGGTAGAGGTGGATCTGCTCCAGAGACTTGGTCCTCAGCGTTATCAGTGTGTGTGTGTGTGTGCGAGGTAAGCACACTTGATGTGCTCACACGCTCTGCGAAATGTTCCAAGGCACGCGCGCGACCAATCATGAGAATCTAATTAGAATAGGGGGGCAACGCGTCGTGTGTGCGTGCGGCCGGCAATCGCACACACGTGCCGAGCGCTGATAAGTAAGCACCCCCCCTCCAGTGGTAACATCTGCGTCTCACAGCGAAGAAGTACCCCGGGTTCGAATCTCGGCTCGAGCGCCTTTCTGTGTGGATTTTGTGCGTTCTCCCCCTGTTCTGCCTGAGGTTTCCTCCGGGCTCTCCGGTTTCCTCCCACAACTTAAAAAAACCACTAAATAATTATTTGGCCGATAACATCGTAATTTATAGGAGGCGGTGTGTGGCGATGTGGCGCCGGAAAAACCGCCTGGCTGCCTCCTCCGCCTCTCTGCGCTTTCCTCGCTACGCCTCTGAGTCGTTCTCTCGTCGAATGCGTACCTTTGACAGTGAACGAATATGCGCGCGTTATAAATTTAAAGTTATTAATTATTGTTATGACTGCGGTGCCCTGCCCGCCAGCAATGCTCCGGCTGCCCTCCGTCAACTCGGCTCGCGTGGAATCCGCCAATTCTGGGCTCGAGTGTCCACAACAGCGTGCGGATGAAATGAGTGGCTTTGCCAA
>JAZEWU010000022.1:6197629-6207922 GCA_036362915.1 Geotria australis | reverse complement strand
TTTAGGATAGCGGTTCGAATCCCAGCCTCGGGTGCATTTCTGTGTGATGTACTGGCGGTCACGTCCTGGGTATATAGCCCTGCCTTGCGCCCTGTGTTTGCCGGGATAGGCCCCGGATCACCACAACCCCCGTATAGGATTAAACGGTTTCTGATCAGGGGCGGCACGGTGGCGTAGTGGGTACCGCTGCCGCCTCACAGCAAGAAGCACCCGGGTTCGATTCCCGACTCGGGTGCCGCCTTTCTGTGTGGAGTTTGCATGTTCTCCCCGTGTCCGCGTGGGTTTTCGCCGGGCACGCCGGTTTCCTCCCACCGTCCAAAGACATGCTGCCAGGTTAATTGTACTGAGTAAAATTGCCCCAGGTGCCCTGCGATAGACTGGCGTCCCATCCTCGGTGTTACCCTGCCCTGTGTCTGCCGGGATAGGCTCCGGCTCACCGCGATCGTGTACGGGATTAAGCGGTTTCAGAAAATGAATGGATCGATGGGTTTCTGATAATGGATGGAAGTGCCCGCCCTAAGGGCAATCTTGTTCCAAGCGTCGAACCCGTTCTTCTGGCGTCATGACGGTCAGTCAGTTTTTATTGAAGCCGGAAGGAACTGTTGCGCTATGTAGCTATTTTTAACAATGGGCACCGAGGACAATTAACCTAGGCGGCATGTCGTTGGACTGTGGGAGGAAACTGGAGGACCCGGCAAAAACCCCGCGTGGATACAGGGAGAACATGCAAACGCCACACAGGCATCCGAGCCAGGAATTGAACCCGGGTGCTTCTTGCTGTGAGGCGGCAGCGCTACTGTGGCCTCCCCATAAATGTGCGGAAGAGGGTTGATGTTGGTGCAAACGTGAGGATTTAAAGACGACGCAGTGTTAACGTTTTATAATTGTATTGGATAATAACTGCAAAATAAAGCTGAAATGAGACGTAAATAATACGTGGTGTTTTGCAGATTAAATTTGGACCTATAATAGATTCGAACCCAATGCCCTCAGTGTGGACATACATAAAAAAAACAGTGGTTCTTCATCTTTACTGCAGCCTGCACCATTTTGGTTCTCAAAATATGTTCTCGCACCCCTCATTGATAAATACGTCAAATGATACATATAAAATACAATAAATACAAAAACTCGGGATGTCTCGCACTCCCAGCATAGAGCATCTCGCACCCCGGGGGGTGCATGCACCCCAGGTTAAGAACCACTGCTATATCCATACAAACACTTGCTCCATTATATATATAGATTGCGGAAGTGCAAAGACAAAGATCATCCCCCTTAAAGCCTTTAACACTGCCGGGGCAAGACCTGTCGTAAGCACCTTATGAAGGTCAGAATGGCTCACAAAGAGGGTGGGTGATCAACACTCTGCCTGACTACATTTGTCTCCCCATTGCTGATGTTCACACACTGCACCAGGGACCATTTGAGGCTGAGTCGATCTTGAGGAGGCCCAGGACTGGTTAAAATATTCGCCGCTGTTATTGGTCGTGGGTAGGAGGAAACCGGAGTGCCCGGCGAAAACCCACGCGGACACGGCGAGAACATGCGAACTCCACACAGAAAGGCCCCCGGGCCGAGATTCGAACCCGGGATTTCTTGCTGTGAGGCGGCAGCGCTACCCACTACGCCACCGTGCCGCCCCTCAAATAATTCATCCGGATTTAACGTACTTCTAGACACGCTTTCCGCCCGATTAGTCCGTTAAATCGAGGATCTACTGTGTAGATACCGAGTGAGGTTTCCCTGGTTGAACAAATCATCGGTCATTCTGATAATCCGCATTGTTTATCTCAAAGCGCGTGGTTCACAACGCCGCCGCTTGTGCGTGTCGTGCTCCGCGGGTCGGCGCACACCCACGGGGCTGTCACACTTAAGCGGCGCAGACTTATTGAGTAATTAGTAGAGAGGGGCCATCCACCTGCCATTGTTGCGTGAACACGCGGGTAACAACGTACGCGTACCCGGAGTACGCGCATACCCATAAAGGATTAATTTTGACCGCGTGACAGCGTGGTTATCAGAATAACTGTTTAAAGCCCGGCGCAATCTATTGATGGGGGAGTGTGTGCCATCTAAGACGCGTAATTGGTTTTCAAATGGCAACTGTCAAGAAAATAGTTCTCCAAAATACAAAGGGATTCAATTTGTCGGAAATTAACATTTTTGAGGGATGTTTTTTTTTTATAACTCGTAACTATCCTCGTTTGAATGGCCGCATGACTCGGGCCGTGCATTCATAACCGCGTGTTCAGAAACAATAACACGACAGTCCAGTCGAGCGGCACGTTTCTTTAACGAGAAACGTAAGCCGGGATTAAGCCTCGAGTTCGTGATCACGTGGTCAGCACGCTTATCATTTCACTTTTGGTCTGCATATGGAATATTTTAGCATAGATTTACTTGGAATTATAAAGCAACGTCAAAGACCTATTACTACAACGTTATTATGGTCCCATGATCAAGGTAGAAGCGTTCACGTCACGATCCCTGTCAAGTAATACTTGGTATTACCTGAAAATTCTACCAAACACTTCGAAGCCGAGCTGAAAGACAACGATGTCCAGAAGCTCAACAGATGCCAGAAGCTCCTCAGTCTGGAGCACGAAGAGAGGCCAATGCCCGCCTTTAAGGCCAGCACTTACTATTATATCTCTAAATGTTGCATGGCTGTCTGCAACTAAGGAAGAACTTGTTGCAATGGGAAACTGTCGTATAACCATCACGCTTCGAAGAATCGAATCGAATTCGAAATGTCCCCATGCTCAAACAATCATTGCGCGGTGCTGATCGGTGCTGGTCGTTCTAAGCCAATGGTGGAAATTCCACAGTGCTGTGGTGGGGACTGGTCTATCTATTGCCTCCTCTCTCCTTCGTGACGCTTCGCCTCTCACGTCGGAGGCATCGTCAGGTTTCTGAGTAATTCGGGTAAAATTTGGCAAAGGAGAGACGAGGAACGCTCGACACGGCTATCCCGAAAGAGTGGCCATTGAGAGAGATTCTCATTGATCGAGCGGTGGAAACCTACATCGATACACAGTGGGGTGCAATCAAAAGAAAAATCTATACCGCTGGTGGGAGTACAGGCCCGCACGACAGAGCACATATTTATTGCGAGACTCATTGCGCCGAAGACACACAGTTAACGCTATATTCACCTCTTAGCACAGTGCTGTTCAAGCCAAGCAACCTCCGCTGTGAGCACTGAGACTCGTCGACGGAAGACGCTCAATCATCGCAACTCGTTCACCCAGCCCGGGTGCGCGCACGCCCGGCGGATCCATCCGTGAACTTTCCCGACAATTGCCCATTCGCGACGTGTGGATTTTTATTACGTTATGGCGGATAGTTGTTTGGCCACGACTTCGCTGCTCGGTAACGCTCGCTCACCAAGAGTATAATGGGATTTGTAAATTGCACAAGTGGATGGGACAGCAGGCTTAATGTCCCCCGTGGAGGAGCTGCTCTCTGTGAGACACTGCCCACCACACGGCACCAAGGCTGAGATTAAGTCTCAGACTGGCAAGCCCCTGATTACGGAGCACATCAGTGACTTGCGAGGCTCCCTGACCAACCCAAGGATAAACGATGAGCCACCCATTTTTGAGCCATAATTTTCCGCGCGTGTGATTCGACAACATGTTGGGGTATTTTTTGCCAGCGTGTAGCGGCGGCCAAACGCTCGACGGAGCGTCATTTTAAAATAATTTCACGACCCACGCCGCGGTGAGAAGTTTCCAAAAAAATATATAAAAATCAGCGCCGTGCGACGTGTGTGTGGGGACGCGAGACGAAATCCGTGACACCGTGTTAAGCACCGGCTAAAGGGACCCGCTAGCCGCAAACGCGTGCGTCTATTTCATCGCTCGGACACCGACTTCGGCATTGATGGCGACTGCGGGAGAGTGCGCGGGTTAGCAACCGCCACGATAAAAATGTTCTGGCCAGGTCGCCGCAGCAGTCCTTATTTAGTTAGCCCCTCTCCATCATTACCCTTGGCTTGGTGAGCGGGCGAAGGAAGAATTTAGCGGCGTTCCTGGCAGGCGCGAGTCATTAGCATAATTGAGCAGGAGATCGGTGGCGGGAAACGCTCAACTACTCTTGAGGTGGGCCTCTTGAATAACACAAACGGGCCCTCGGCGCGAATACACACACACACACGCGCGCCGAGAGGGCACCGATCTGCTGATGCCCGTGTGAAACCTTGCCACCTGCTCGCAATTCTACGTTACGCCTGCCAGCCAGCCAGCTGACATGGGTGGGCTTAAGGGTGTCCAGTTTTTGCATAACAGCAGTAAAGGAGAAACAAAAATAGATTTTTTTTTTCTCCCTGTTTAATGTATTGTTTACTGAGTCCCGCTGGGCTTGAGTGCGTGGGTGTGTGGGTGTGTGCGTGGGTGTGCGTGGGTGTGTGGGTGTGTGTTTGTGTGGGTGTGCGTGGGTGTGCGCGCGCAAGTGTACGCGCGCTCTTTTGTCGTTCCCCGGATTTAACGTGACAGCCCGCGGTTTCATTGTGATCGTTTGTAATGCCGGTGATTGCCAACGACGCACCTTCGTGCGACAGCTGCGAAAGTTTACAAAGTTGGGATTTGCAGCGGCGCGGTATTAAAATGAAGTGACTCGAATCCGAACCAAATGGTGCGATTTTAAGCGCAAGATTTGTTCTGCCGATGCTGCGGCCACAAGCTAGGCGCATAATGCCTTGCGTTTACACGTGTAATATTTATTATGTTCAATCATCCTTAATAGAATTGCATTATACAACAAGGGATCTGTATCGTAAATGAATTTGCTTTCGGATGCTAAAGTGCTTTTTAGTCCTGCTGATTCATCGCCGGGCAAATATTTCTTATTTTTGTATGCCTTATTATGGACTATTAGCTATCATTCATTTATAATTGATTTGTACTTTGTTTCCGGAAATCATATTACTGTAGCTCTGATGCTATATCAACCAATACGTTTTGAAATGTGAAATGTATTGGCCTAAAGCCACTCCCATTACCATGTCACTATCCACTTGCCAATGCCACTTACATTATTATAGTGTATTATTAGAATTCATCGAAATGTTTTAAACCGAAACGTTAAGCTTAAACACTCCAACGCACAACACAATACACGTTCGAACGGTGAACATTACACTGAAGTTAATTCTGCTTGGAGCTGTATTTTAATCGCGGATTTTTTTTTTATTTAACGCTTGCGGCACCACCTTTCTTGTTTACTCCCGTGGCATGATGCAAGCGTGACGGCCGCCAGTGTACATTCATCAGCGAGCACCTGCCACCATCACTCATCAGCTCCGGTGGAAGGGCTAAAATTAGCGGAAAGCTTCGCTCGCAGAGAGAAACGAAGTCCACCCCGTGGCGAAAGGGGCAACGTTGCAAAAAAAAGAGGACATTTTCTCAAAAATGCTAAACTTGCAAAGCCCGTGCGTTGAGAAGGGCATCACTGGGTTCTATATCTGCTACGCATACCGCAACCGCACGCATAACAATAATATCGTTTTATATAGCGCCTTTCACCCGAGGGTCACAAAGCGCTGCACAAGGGCCACGAACAGGACGGCATGTCAACTCAACGCTGAAAATGTACACGGCAGGAAATTAGCTTTAGTTTTAATCAGCTGCTGCCAATTCTGCTCCTCTATGCAGACGCTACGGTGTTCTCTCTGCTCGTGTGAATGCATGAATATTGCATGGCGAGGAGGATACCGCGGTACAATTGTTCGCGCAGCCCTCTTCGCGATCCAGAGGCGAGCGGTTAGGTTTCATCTCCCGGCGCGGCAGGTGAAATAATGAGGCAGGTTTCTTACATCCCTCTGGCTGTATCCGCCCATCGGTATAAAGTAGTTCACCACGGTTATTTGATCGGCAAGTTGCATGGGGTTGGCTGAAGTGTATGTTAGAAATGCTTGGAAAAAAACGGTTCTTTTGGGATAGCCTCATCGAGCGTTATTTCGTTCTCCTTCGCCTCCCACGTCGGGAAGCGAAACGTCGGAGGCAACATGTTGTAGAGGAGAGAGGAAGAACGCTCGACACGGCTATTCCAGAAGAGCAGCTCCTGACAGCAATTCCCACACATCGAGCCGTGAAAACCTACATCAATACCAAGTGTGAGTACTCCCACCTAATCAAAGATATTAGGCCAGCGTGGAAGAGTAGGTCAAACATATCCTCTAGAGGGGCTCTCCTAGAGGTGCTCGCCTTTAGAGTTCTTCGAGCTCCCTCTAGAAGAGGCGCTTCTGCCAGCAGTGGCATGAACGAGCAATTGCAGTGCTGCCCCTTTACATTTTTATTGTTTGGCTCCCTCAAAAGCATGTAAACACACACAGCCGCAGCAATGCATCTAGACCAATATACACACACAGCACCAGACGTGTCCATCCATCCATCCATTTTCTGAAACCGCTTAATCCCGTACAGGGTCGTGGTGAGCCGGAGCCTATCCCGGCAGACACAGGGCGCAAGGCAGGGCTTTACACAGGTTTTGACGCCAGTCCATCACAGGGCACCGGGGGCAATTTAGTCAGCAGGCCAATTAACCGATGCAGCAGCATGTCTTTGGACTGTCGGAGGAAACCGGAGTGCCTGGCGAAAACCCACGCGGACACAAGAAGAACATGTAATCTCCACACAGAAAGGCCCCCGAACCGGGATCAGCAGTGCTATAGTCTCTATTGGAATAACAGCGTAAGGTACAAGGGACACATAACCATAATATTCCTATATTATCATACAGTATCCAATATTCGATTCATACTATGAACCGGTGTTATATTAAACAAAAAAATCTATTTAATGCATGGGCTCACTTGTTGTTGTTAGTGCTCTTTCCGTTCGCGACAATATTTCTCGGAACAATGTGTCCGGACTTTTCCGGCTGATGTGAAGCACTGTGTAACAGGTACAATCTGTCATGAGGCTGAAGCATTGAACATAGGTTTTGTTATCCAGTGACCTGCCAAGCAGCGAGCAGTAACAATATGTAGCCGGGACTCGGACGAGCGTTACAATGTCTGTGGGGGGAAGAAACGTGTGAGTAATGCAATCTCCCGTCTTCTGTTTGGCTAACCTAGATGAGAGGGCTTAATATCCTTAGGAAAATTACATCTTGTGTTTGAAATGCTGGGAGCACCGTGTACTGAGCATAACATATAAATAGAAAGGCAAATGTCTCTATTATTTGGACGACACAGAATTGTGGCGAACGCTATATTTTATTCAGAATACAATGGGGGCCGGCATGCTGCGCAGCCCCCCTTTGTCTGCTCCTTGCTGGTATTCACATAAAATAGCAGGTAATGGACCCATTTCTTACAGAGAGGGTCCTTGCTGAGAAATATCGAGCAGTTCACCAACTTGCTTCAAGAAAGCTGGTCTCCGCCGGCGAGGCACTGAATGTTAAAACGAGCGCAGAGTTTTTTCGTACGGAACCGATGCTGTTGATAAGAGGCACTCTCAGAAAGCTGCGCAGGTAGCGTAGGACGGCCATTCTCAATTGGTGGGTCGCGACCCATCAGTGGGCCAGGAGCGCCATCCGGTAGGCCGTGGAGACCAGACCCAAGTGGGCCAAGTGGACATTGAGGTGGAAGATTTTGAACACCCCTTTATGTTTCAAGTGAAGAGACATATGTTATGAGTAGGTAATGCATCCAGTGCGGGAGGTGAAACATCACGAATGAGAGGGGGAAGGAGCACTCGACACGGCTAGCCTGAAAGAACAGCTATGGAGAGCAATTCTCATCCATCGATCCGTGAAAATCTACATCACTACATCGGTAATGTGTTCAGTTTTAGGCTAAGTTGATCTAGGGGACGCTCAAGCCTGGTTCAGAAAACACTTCCTGCCTGTGTATGGAGAGAGCTAATAGTTTTAAAGAAAGTTGATTCCAATAATATTTCTAAAGGCCTTATTAAAGAAATAGATGCCACTGCTGTGGTTATCAGTGAGCTGCAAAAAGAGATAAGGGCCAATATCTGACAGCAACATCAATGATCACTGATGCACATTTAAAATGTTTGGCACTGCCGTTAAAAATTATGTACCGTACAGCGCTTTGAAAAGTAAAGAATTTATGACATCTGCAATTTTCCTTCAGATAAAAATTGTATTCGGATTTAATAACTTTTAAGCATTTCCCAAGATTACATATTGGCATTGTGTAAGAGTGCACTGTATATGGATAATAAGTAAAGTATTTTAACGTGCAATGTATTGACATAATTTTAATTGCATCGATTCCCTTTCAGGAGTAAATAACGAGAGGTGGAACTAAATGGGTTTAAGATGTAGAATGTTTAATTGTATTTTTTTTGTCCATGGGTTGTAGTCGCAGTTCTTAATCTATATGCCAGGGAGTTCACACGCACAACATTGCATTGAAGTTCGTTTTGAAATTAGCTATGGCACCTCGTATCTATCAGATAGGGTCCTTGCCTACAGGCATCTGGCAGTTCACCAGTGTTAGCTCAAGCAGGCCTCACTCTGCTGATGAGACACATGATATCGACATCTGGCTAGAGTTTTCTCGTGTCGAACCAACGCTGCTGGGATTATGCCCTCCCCGAAGGATGTGTAACTGATGGGATGTGCCGTTTTTGTTGATAATGTTGAGAACAACATATTTGATGGAGGAACATAACGAGACACATAGACTGGCTTGGGATGTGTCTCAGATTGATCTCAAGAACTCGTGACAGGTTTCTTTACTTTGATTTTTTTATCGTTAAGGAATGTGTCTTCAGGTAGTACAGTATACGGACTAATTGGACTTCCACTCTGGCCTTGCCTTGCACCATGAAGCAGGACCATTGCCTGAGACATCACCCATAAAATACTTTATATTTGATGTACTTTATGTGAAACACTTGGTGCCCGTTTAAGACCGCGCCATTGACGAAGGAAATGAAATAAAATAGAACATTCCTGGCACTTGATATGTTCGCCACCCTTCTTGAGTTTATTAAATGAAAAGCACGGTTGAGCCCGTGATAATTCCACAAGTCGGATGTTTAATTAAAGACGCGTAGAGGAAGTTTGTTTATTGTTGGCGTGTTCCATGCGAGTAAGAAAACACATTCAACAGATACATACAGCATATTAAAACTCTGAAATTTGTCTCACAGTGTTTGCACGAGCTTATACGATCACGCATTCATCAGCGCGCGCTGCTTGGTTGCATCGCAGCGTTACGAATAGTAATCGGGCCCTGAGTCAGCCACGTACGACCGGGATAGCATCCAGGCTTGGGGTCATTGGTGGACCCAGCGAGGTCAGGACGAGAGCACGTAAATACTGCCGAGCTGCTCTATCTAGAACGAGAGCCGACTGTAATTACAGAGGAGGATATTCTTAGTGTCCCTGCAAATCACGCGTAAAGGTTTATGATTTAAGTGTACCGTACTCCAAAATTGCCTGCCTAAAAGTATAGGGTGGCAGCGAGACCTAGCCAAAACGCGTTTGCAGAGGTTCACGGTTTGAACCCAGTGGCCACCCTGATTAATACTTAATACTCTGGGTGTATCGATTGTAAAAGTATGCAGTCTGCTTCGCAGGAGGTGTTAAAGCTCCAGTGAGGCGATTTGCAAGAGCAGGACATTTTGTCCGGCATAGTGGTATATCATTGCAAAATGTGAATAATTACCCCGCAAATTACTAAGTTGGGGTTATACGTCGTGATTGTCACTCACACTCCACACTGCAAACACCGGGCAGGACCCTCATGAAACAGAGTCGTTCGCCTCATCGAGGCTTTCCTGGGCAAGCAAGCGTAATAAAATTTATAGTAAACCACGCAAGAATAGGTACACCCGGGGTAATTATTGAAGACAGAGCGGTATTTAAAACTCTGATATGGAGAAAGATGCCATGATGGAGTGTTTTGAGAATCCTGCGTTTGGGTGGCAGGGCGGCGACGTGGTAACATCTGCGCCTCCCTTAAAGAAAGTCCTGCCCGAGATCGCTTCACTCCTACCTCGGGTGCCTCTCTGCGTGGCGTTTGTGTGTTCTCTCCCCGTGTTCTGCGTGGGTTTCCTCTGGGTTCTCCGGTTTCTTCCCACAACAAAAAACCCACTAATTAATTAAGGGCCAAATAACATCATAATATATAGGAAGCAGCGTCTGGTAAATGTTGGCGCCGGCTAGCCGCACGGCTGCCTTCCGCCCACCCCTCTGCGGTTTCCTTATCCGTGTCTCGTCCACGGGCAGGCGTGGAATTTGCGTGCGTTTTAAATTCTATCATTATTGATTTTTTTTAAATCAAATTTCACTCAGTACATTGTTCACCGT
>JAZEWU010000022.1:6176596-6197535 GCA_036362915.1 Geotria australis | reverse complement strand
GAATGACGAAAGCGTGTAATCTTCCAGAGATGGTCGAATTGTGGGAATCCGTGGGTCTGCGCGGAATAGCAATGGTGTGAAAAAGGCTTCGATCCAGCAGTGAATTTACAATGGCTGGCCGATGCCCATGGATACGGCTGCACAATGCTGCTATTGTAGTTCACCTGTTTTTTTTCTTCTTCTTCTTCTTCACGAAGATGCATCTGCGCTAAGCGAATCGCTGTAGGGAACGTGGCTTGCACAACCATCTGGGACTCTCTCCACAATTACAGAGAAGCCGGGACGGGGCTCAAGTCTGCGGGCTTAGTGTGGCCGGTACACCGGCAGGCGCACGTCACACCGCTGAGGATTAAACACCAGCCACTTCCTGGGCACAATCTGCTTAGTGCTGGGGGGAACAGATGCTCCCATGATAAGGCTTCCGGTAATTCCTGGCGGAGAAGATTTCTTTTTTTTTGTTGTTGTTGTTGCCAGTGCTCTGCTCGTAAAGTGGACGCAGATCGACCGCTTTAATGCTGCCGAGCTTTGACCGTTGCGGACTGCGGGGATTGCTCAAAATGTTTCCGAGCAGAGTGCAGCCAAGCGACTGACCTTACGTGAAATCACAGTAATACAACTCACGGAGGCACAGTGGCACAGAGATGAGTGGCGCTGCCGCCTCGCGGCAAGAAGGGCCCTGGGTTCGAATCCTGGATCCTGGCTCCGCTGCCTTTCTGTGTGTAGTTGGTTTATTTCTCCGCGTGTCCGCGTGGGTTTCCGCCGGGCACTCCGGTTTTTTCCCACAGGAATGGCACTTGGCAACCAGGATCGTACAGAGGTTGCAAGCTCACTGTGTATTTTCTCCAGTAATAATGAACGTATATCTATGTATTGCCATGGAGCATTTTGGGTAGAAACATATAATAATAATAATAATAGCATTTATATAGCGCCTTTCACCCGAGGGTCACAAAGCGCTGCACAAAGCTGCAAAAAAAACCTATGTATTGTGGAGTCTATCAACCTTTTGGCTTTACAGATCAACAATTTCTAGCAGCGATTGTTTAAGCAAGCAACTTTTGAGCTTAAATAATAATAAGACATCTTTTACGATTCGCAAACGGACTCAAGTTTGATCACGGCTCGGAGGTCATCCACAGAGCAGGGTTTGTTAATTACAAACGCCACTGGATTACCAGCTATAATGACTCCATACAAACCATGGGTCCTCGTTTAACGTAGCATTGTCAGATAATTAATGACCATGGTGCTTCGAAGAATCGCGAAGAAGAAGAAGAGTCAGAAACGTTTTCAGAATCTCATTCGCAGATGCACTTTCTCTTCCCTCTATCCACGCTCGCCCCAGACACTGATAATTTGGAAAACTAGCGGAGGACCATCCAGGATACATCTTTCTCCGTAGTGCGGCTGGATTGTCGATCGCACGAACGCGGTTTTCACGTTCCGACAAAGGATGACTCGACAACCTCACCCATCCAGGATTGACAAATGGACCACCGCAAGCTGGTGATGTCCACCACTTGTTTTGCAAAGTCAACAGCGGTCACCCCGATGGGAATACTGCTCCAACACTGCGAGGCATTTGGGATTTCAATCACTGTCAAAGGCTCCGTCAGTAGAAATGAGCAACACCCCAAAAACTCGTTTGAGCATGTGGGTGCACTGGGGTATGCTTCCATCTGAGACCTTGACTCAGCTTTGTGGCAAATGACGCCCGTGACACGCGTTCAGCCGAGCGGAACGTCGCCGAGTTAGGATGCATTTCTTTTTTCTTTCGCCGACGGATCAACGGAGCAAAATGCAAAGTCGAAAAACTGTAAATGTGATGTGTACAGTACGGCGGCTGTCGCAGTGTGCCTTACAAGTGCCACGGAAAAAAAAACCAGGTAAAAATATATGGAGCATAGTAAAAACACTGGCGACGATTCAAGCTGCGTACTGTACGTGAAAAGGCTGGTGTTATTTAACACTGCGCTGTTAAAGGTTCTTTTCGAATAATCCGAAAAGACATTATCTCTCAGAATTAAATGAGCGTGAATAGAATAAACTGCGTTTTTGCTATAACTTGACTGTAATGCTAACCATCCCAGTAATAATGGAGTAAGCTGAAACACCGACGCCTAGTCTATTCCTGGCCTGGATCTGCCCATATTAGAGGCAGCGCAATGTCCTTTGATGGTATTTTACTCATATTGAGTAAATTTCCCCATAGGGGATTTGAAAATGCTAGCTGTTTTGGTGAAATTGTGCCATGGGCAGTTTAATTTTCCAGCCTCGTATTTCAGGTTTGAAGGTTGTTGATGAAATCTGTACCGAAATGCAAAGCACATGCGTGTTTACCCTGACCCAAACAGAAATGTCAGTGGGCAATAACATGAATTACCTTAAGTGAAAAATCTCCATTAATTGACAATGATTTAAATAGGAGCTAAGGGATCGTTGTACTTACGTTATTTAATATCAACTCGCTGCTGAGTTTTAGACAAGGATAGGTTGTATCCTGTTCAGGGACATTGGCTTTCGTCTGGCTACAAGGCTTAAAAAAACACATTCTAACACCGTTAAGTTATTCAAAGTTCACCTTTTCTAGTTTTGGCCAAAAAAACAAACGTGAGACATATGGAGTACTGTACGTATAAGAACAAAAAGCACCACTGTGTGAACACGTTGAGTTGACGTGCCATGACGCGACATCAGCCTTTAATGGTGATAAACTCCTCTAAATGACCCGTAAACAAGCCACGTGAAAAATGTTAAGCCGCAATATTTGCACACGATTTATAGCCGCGATGTAACAAGGCTGGTTGCATTTCTTTAAATAGCTATATCAACTTTTCGATTGCCTTGTCAGATTCAAGGAAGACAGACATGGTTCCCAAAGCTATATTTAGACACTGAGCCGAAAACCAATAACATTGACCAAAGCTGATTTTGGTTCATTGGTAGCATTTCTTAGAAAGATGGAGTGATTTGGCAGAAATCCTAGCGTGTTTGTGCCGGGGTTAAAGTTTAAGCCTTGTTATGGATGTCAAAATGACAGCATTTTTCATTACATAAGCCCACATGGACACGTTCTTTGCTCTCATATATCCGTGACTTGGTACTGTATCAGCGTCTATAGACGGAATGATTAAAGAAAGTTGCAAAAAAGACATTTCTTTTCCCTCTTCAGAGGAATAGAAATTCTTGACGTTTCCGCTGGCTCGCCTTGTTGAGTGGATAATTTTAATCAAGTATTTCCACGTATTTAGGCATTTGGAAAAGCAAAAAAACCGTAATTCAAATGCAGAGAAACTCCTTTTTTCCAACCCTATAATCTGCGTCTTCTAAAATCCTGGTCGTCTGGCCGATCCGAGATTTTTCCCCCAATATCTGAAAATCACACTTCCTATTATCCGTGCGGTCTATTCAATACGTAACTACCGCAGCACAGTACAATCATCCTGTTCTCTGTATAACGGAGATGACGATTCGATTCTTCAAAGCGTGATGGTTATATGACAGTTTCCCATTGCAACAAGTTCTTCTTTAGTTGCAGACAGCCCTTCAACATTCAGAGATATAATTCAGAGTGCTGGCCTTAAAGGCGGCGGGCATTGGCCTCTCTTCTTGCTCCAGGCTGAGGGGCTTCTGGCATCTGTTGAGCTTCTGGACATCGTTGTCTTTCAGCTCGGTGTTTGGTAGAATTCGCAGGTAATACCAAGTATTACTTGACAGGGATCGTGACGTGAACGCTTCTACCTTGATGACGGTAATCGTCTTGCGCAGTTATCACCGCCACCGCTACAGTAACATCGATCGGTGTCGATGCGCGATAACGGTGGTTCGGTGATCGGTGTCAACTGCCGCCAATCGCTGCCGTCGCGATGGGTATCGACACGCGTGTCAGAGCGGCGTGCAGAGGTTTGGTGATGGCCGGGGGCCAACTCCGACTCCTTGATTGGATGCCCCCAAGACTCAAGTGTAGGGCCTAGTACTGAGAAATGTGAGAAAGCAAGACAACTTTGGGAACTATAATTCGTTCATAAAATGAGTAGTAAGGCAGTACTGTAACGTGTCGACGGTCGTCGACAGGGCACAGTGGATGATGAGAAATCATGTCGATCGGCGTCGACAGGGCACTGAAAGAGCTAATCGGCATTACGCACTGTATTTACATGTAACAGGTTCTCAACCCTGGTCTCGTTCGTTAAAACACGGATCCACATTCACACCAGTTTGTGGGACTGGTTTAATATCACTCTTTGATTGGATGCCCCCCCCCTGAAATGGATGCCCGTCTCCCCGTCTGTCTGGCCCTCTCTGTACGCCACTGCCACGCAGTGTCCCGTATCCACACGTTGGGCTTGTGGCTGCCGCGATACCATTCGTCAAAATGCGACACGACATGACATTTCGCGACTGCGATCGTTTTGCGATGCCAGTATCAGTTCCCCACAACTTTGTGAGGGGTATGATCCAGTATTTTCATCACAACTGTTTACACGCTGTGCCTGTACTTCCAGTACAAAGTGACTGCTTCAAAGATCTTTCGCTGAAGTTTACTCAACATCGGTCCTGCCATGAGTCTTTTAATGGCTGAAACCGTATATCCTATAATACTTCTAAACATACGTACTCTCAGTTACTCGATAAACAAATATATAACCAGCGGTCGTGTTTCCCAAAACAGAACGACATGTTCGAGGTATTAATGACAGAGTGAGGTTCTGTTTGTGAGTTTAGGTCATGTGAAGGTGTGTAAGTGAAGTGCACCCGTCGATATCTGCACATGACCTAAACTCACAAACAGAACCTCACTATGAATAACATTGGTCATGAAAGCCTTCGGAGTTAATGACAGAGTATTTACTTAGAACTTTAACAAACAAAAAAACACTCCTTAATTAATTCGCCAATAACATAACATATGGTACGCAGTCTCTGGCAAACGTCGGCACTGGCTAACTCCGTGGCTGCCTTCCCCCCACCTCTGTGCAGTTTCTTCACGCTGCCTCTGAACCGTTCTCTCCTTTTGAATACCTTCAACAATGAATGACTATACGCACGTCGTGAATCGCATAAAAACAATTTGAAATACGATGAGCAACGACAATCACGTGGCTAATATTTTGCGTAAAAGATGACGCTACAATGATCGTGCACCTGACGTCGTGCGGTATATCTCAGCATCGCCGTATCCCGGCAACCCTTGCTGGGATATATGACCAGAAAACGTTGGAGGATAATGCCAGTAGTTTAACAGACAACGACGATGGCGAAGATGATTGACTATATCGAGAGACGCTGCCTCGTCCACTGCCATCTCTACTCGCCGGCGATGACACGACAGCCGGAAGGGACCTACACTGCTCCACACAGACCTTGAGTTCTCTGCCTAAGGGTAGGTTCCGAGGTCACGTTTCCCCCATCCTGAGTGATCTGGCGCATTGCTCTTAATTCCATCACACAGCTGCTCGATTCTCAGAGTTGCCGAGCGGCGCCTTCCCTTACACACCTGTTGCCTTCACCACCCCAACATCCTTCTTTCTAAGAGCTTTCATCAGCGAGCCTTCACACCCGACAAAAATGCCCATTTCAAGATTGTTTGCCCCGTTTGAATTGTTACAAATAGATTTCTCCTTCTTTCAAGGGCTCCCATCAGTGCGCCTTCGCCTCTGAGAATATTATCACTCCTGATCTTTTGCCTTCCTTCAATCGTTGCCATTTCACGTCCAGCATTGTGAACACGCATTAGCCTCTTGCTTTCTGTCCGGGAGAATGTCGACGTCCAACGCCGCACACCCACAACTCACGACTTTCCAGCGTTCTGATGCCTTCCGTTCTCAATGTATAGGTCTCTGCTTAGTACAACAACACCGTCCATGCTGGGCTCTCTTCAAGGCTGTTGTTTATCCCCATACTCATCCATCCTACCAGCAGTACCTTGTACTCACTGAATTCCCACTTTTTAGAGCAATTCTAGTTACAGGCAGTCCCCGGGTTACGAACATCCGACTTACGAACGCCCGTACTTACGAACCGACCTCCGTAAAGCCTATTATTTTTTAAAATCGAGTTACATACAATGGTTCGTGCTAACGAACGGGCAGACTACTTTGTGCGACGCTCAAACCACTGCACGTTTTCAGCGGTTTATTATTATATTATTATATTTAAGATGTTTTAGGTAAAATATATACTATATACTAACACAAACATTTGACTAATTGACGCTAGATGTGAACTATACGTCACTGTTCCGACTTACATACAAATTCGACTTACAGACAGACTTAAAAACGGAACTCGTTCGTGACCCAGGGACTGCCTGTATAATCACATTCAAACATCTGCTATATTCCTGCCATAACTCTGCCAAAACAGTGCCCAGATATATGAACTGTCAGACTTGTTCTCTCATTTTTTACCCATCCTCTGTGATATTTAACTTGCTTTAACTTTTCATAAGATTTTGATCACTTCTAAGATTTTGATCACTTTAAAGATAATGTCAGATGTGCAATTTAAAATTATATAAATCATCTCGATTTGCGACAACTGATAGTTGGTTTTCTTTCAAATTCAACAACCCAAATTACGAAGCTAAACTCAGTCCTCTTACACGAGAATGTTTGAGCAGATCCACAAAGAAATTCCGTCGAATCCCTTTATTATTTCAACATAAAATTATTATTATTATCAGCCACGGTTAATCTGCTGGATAAAGGGGTCCCAAAACCGCCTCTCACAATCCCACGGTGTAACAATACATCGTGCACCTGCACGTGAGATGATTTCAAATGGCACAGTTCAGGTGCAAAATGTAGACATAGCTTCTACCTTGTGACGCAAATACTGCTGTGAAAACACACTTTGATTACCACTGCAATCTTACCAAGCACTGACTGTGCATGGAAATTTCAAAATTTATAGCAAGTTTCAGCTCTTTACAATTAAGATCTAAAATTCACGGTGAAGAAAATTGGTGATAAAAAATTACAGCAGTAAAAATTGCAATGTATATTTGTTTTTTGCATGTAGGATGTTCCAGAGAATAGTAATTCAATTGCCAACAAAAGCCAGATTTATGTTTTAATTTGCACAATTTGCCAAAATATTGTATTAATGTTCACTTTTACAAATATATAAATTAACGTCTGGAATGATCACAGAGCGAATTGTATTTACATACTCTGCCACCGCACAGAAATGCGCAAGAAATTTAAAATTTATACACTACCAGTAATTATAGTTTGCTGAAAACGCTGTAATAAATTGTTGGGAAATTGTTCATCGTTAAAAATGCATGAATTGTAATATTAATAATCATTAGAATTAGAGAAAAAAAAAATCCACGTTATTTAGTAACCGCACGAATGTGGGAAAAGTCCTGAAAAATCCTTGTAGTGAAATTAATAAAAAAAAAATTGCACTCTACGATTGTCATAAGCGATTTCGACATTCTTCTTCAAGAATGAAGCATTCGTAATCTTAACATTCATATTTCATTCTTTCATTTACAGTCGGCATGAAAGAGGTAAACAGTAAAAAAAGAGACAAATTGGAAACAGCAAAGAGCACGCACGTGTGCAGAATGCTCACTCTGGAACTTGGTGTGGATTAAGTGCTCATATTTGCAACGCAGGGTAAGTGTACTTGGTGTTCTTTTAAGTAGTGCTCTGGGAGCTTTTAAAGCAACAGGCAAACTCGCATCGGCAGTTTAAATACCCTCTAGAAAAGAACACATCCTTTTGCTTTGACAAAAAACCCTCCAAAACACCAAAAAACAGGCATCAAAATAACGATTTAGGTTTTTTTTAGAGAGAGATGTAACTACGATTTACCAAATAATAATTTGACAAACAGCATGCGCTGTGTAATCACACGCTGTGGCGATTGCTGCTACATTAAATGTACAAAGACCAAAGCACTTTTGTTCCTCAAAAGTTGGCACATTTCACAAGTGTATCTACACTTAGCCAGACAGCCATGACTAAGAGCATAATATTGGACAACTGTCCATTTTATAGGACGCTAATAAGGGCATATTTCTGTAGATTGGAATATACGAATCAGCGTGGTAAAGTACGGTCAAACAACCTCCGTGGATAATAATAATTTTAATTATTTAACATTTATAACGCGCACATATTCATTCAATGTCGAAGGTATTCATTCGACGAGAGAACGACTCAGAGGCGCAGCGAGGAAAGCGCAGAGAGGCGGAGGAGGCAGCCAGGCGGTTTGCCGGCGCCATATTGCCACACACTGCTTCCTATATATTATGTTATCGGCCAAATAATGAATGTTTTTTTTAACATGACATGGCAAGTAATTTGCACATTTATATTGTTAATTATTATCTATACAAAGAAGAGTTCAAAGTGTTTCCACCTTTCAGGGCAACACGACGGTAGTGCGGTGAATCGTGCTGCCGCCTCACAGCAAGAAGGTCGCAGGTTCGACTCGGATACGTTTCTGTGTGGAATTTGCATGTTCTCCCCGTGTACGCGTGGGTTGCCACCTGGTACTCCGTTTTTTTTCCACACAATCCTAAGACATGCTGCCTAGGTTAATTGTCCTGACTAAATTTCCCCCGGTGCTCTGAGATGTTGTAACTGGATTACCCCTCCCTGCTGGACAACTGTTTAAAAGTGCTACATAGCCCAATGGTTCCTTCGATCTTCAATAAGCACTGACTGACTGACTGAGGTATATTCATATAAAAGTTTAAGCAGTTAATGAAATAACAGTTAAACGCCTGATGATGCTTCCAAGGTGGGAGGCGAAACGTCGCCAGAGAGACAGGGAGAGCACTTGACACGGCAATCCCGAAGGAACAGCTCTGAAGAGCAACCATCATGAATCGAGCCATGAAAACCTACATCAGTCATTAAACACTGTTAACGGATTACGTGTTAATTAGTATGATTGCATAAATCTAGAAATGGGGTATTCATTTAACTTTGAATGGTTTGAATTTGGAAAGAAAATGTGAATCAATTACCAAGCTTGAGTATTTTCTAAGTGTAGCAGAGCCGTTACCGTTTACATTCACTCTCTCTCTGTCTGCAAATTACACTGCACAACGCATAATCAAGATGTGCAACAACCAAACCGCTTTTTTCAAGCATTGCATGTGCCCAAATGGACTTGTTTGCGAGCGTGGAAATTACACTGTACTCTGAATTCCAAATCGCAAACAGTTTGTCAAAGTTGGAAATGGCTGCTGAAAATCATCCTAATGAAACCGCGATTAAATTAGAGAGCTCATTGTTCTGATTTGCTGCGTTGTTTTTGCTGCCTTAGAGGCGATGACATTTATTCGTCTCTCCGTTTGGCTGGCGTAAAAATACGCTCCTAATTTTACGTATGGCAGGCAGAACACGCACGCACCCCACATGCGCAGAAGTGTCCTTCACGCAACCCGCTGATCCTTTGACTCTTTCTCAATCATCTCGTCCCTCGGAACATCAGCAATCTGCTGACATGCCTAGTACAATCAAGGCTCTTTCTAGAATCCTCCTTTTAACACCCACCTACGGGTGCATAATCTCAAGACGAAGGACACACACAAAAGCACGTGCGCGCACATAAAATTACGATGCCCTGTCAAAGGCAAGGCCACAACGGCTGCACAATGAATTTTGATTGTTTTTTTTTTCCCCCCCAATCCCCAGAATAGAATTTTACATACAATATATATGCCAAGGTGAAACAAGCCATAAAATTATATACTTTACATGAAAAGAGTAAGTGTTTCTACACAGTATTTGATTGGCAATGTGTATAGAGCCCCTGTGTAACCATAAAGTCTGCCAGGCCATTTGCTGTTAGCAACAGTGTACAGAAAACATGCGGGGCATGTTACTTTAAAATCTACAATGTTCTTAGTGTGAGTAATGATAACAGTCATTAAGGAATTGGCCAAACATCCCAATGCGGATGCATCAACATGGGTCGTGAGACTCGGTGGGGGTGTTCAATGATAAATAAAATATCATTATTATAAATTCCAATGCCACAATCTTACAGACCAAAACCCACTAATTTTTACCTTAACATTATTAAGATTGCTAGTTTCACTACCTTTCAGTGTATTCGAAGCAGCCTTAATCATTACATTTTTGTTGCTTTAGTTTTTATTGTTTTATTCTGCCGTTCTCTCCGTGGCCCTTGTGCAGCGCTTTGTGACCCTCGGGTGAAAGGCGCTCTATAAAATGCTATTATTATTATTAAACAGATGTATTAGGAAGTTACTGTGTTTTGTCTAAAAATATTCTGCATGAGCTAAGCAGGATTAATGTCACTTATAAACTAGGGCTGTGCTCTCTGCATGCCTAAGACCAAGTTGCCCAGAATGCGCCCGATCCTATCAAACCTTGGAAGCTAAGCATGCTTGAGCCTGGGCGGTACTTGATCTAGGTGATCCATCCTAATGATAAGAGACGTGGATATAGAGGCGCGAGGAAACCGCAGAAAAGTGGGGGGAAGGTAGCCGAGCCGCCAGCCGGTGCCAATATTTGCCAAACACCGCATCCTATGTTATCATCCAATTAATTATTGAGTGAGAACTGCTTTCCAAAGCGGTTCTTTCGAGATAGCCGTGTCGAGCGTTCCCTCTCTCTCCCACGCGTAGTTTCGCCTCCGTACATGTGCGGTAATTCATATAAATCGGGCCGTGAAAACATAAATAGCTGATTAATGGGTGTGGTTTTTTTTTTGTTGTGGAAGGAAACCGGAGAACCCGAAGGAAACGCACACAGAACCGGGGAGAAACACACAACTCCGCATGGAAAGGCGCCCGAGGCGGGAATCGACCTGCCTCGGGCAGCACTTGCTTTCTGCAACTGTGCCACCCTACAGGTGAACAGGTGTAGTAGGCATTGCGGGCAGTAGAGGGCGTCGCCGCAAGATTCACTCTCATACCATCCCACCACAGGCAGCAGCGTGGGAAAGTATGGTCAAAATATAACCTCCGTCGCCTGCACAGTTGTGGGCAGGCGCTCGCCCAGCAGTGAACTGACAATTGGCCTCTTCGCGTGCACACACTGCGCTGTCTTCCCCATTTACAACTAAAGTACTATTAGTCATGCATAAACCATTTGCTAAACGAATTAATGTAATTGTACTGGTGTGAGGCTGCGCATGACAGTATTAACGATTGTTTGCGAACGCTGCGTGTGGGGAATTAGGGAACTCATAACGTCTGAACCGAGCCAAAGCCACGGAAATCTATCCACGCAAATGAGTGTGCCGGAGTGAATGACGGTTTGCCGTCTCTCCCCTACCCCCCCCCCAAGTCAAATGTTTGTCGCTGCAGACGCCAATCCCATCGCCGATGACACTGGCGTTAAGCGAAGAGAGAAACACGAAGCTGCGATGTGACTGGATAGCCCAGCGGTTCATGCCCTTTCCACTGAGTGTGCGACGGCTTGAAGGTTTCGTTGCGCCGTCAGCCCATAACGCGGCCAGCAGACCACCACACCACTGCCGTTACGGAATGGTTAGCCGCACTGGCCTCGCAGACCAGCGGTCGTCGGTTCGAGCTCTCGCTGTGGGAGTTACACACGATGAGATTCGCGTTTCGTAGCTCTTGTTTCGGGATAGCCGTGTCACTGAGCGCTCCCCCTCTCTCCTTCGCGATGTTTCGCCTCCCGCGTTGCACGCGTCCCGATAACTTTGAATTCCAGAGGAGGAGCACTCGACGCGGCTATCCCGAAAGAACAGCTTTGAAAAGCAATGTTTTTATTTTCATAAATCCGCTTCTGCCCAACTGGCAGTACGAATGGGTTGACCACAGCAGTCAGTTGTGGTGGGGTAAAGTGTGGGTTCTCCCACTACTTCCAAAACAGTTTGGCCAGCGTGGAGGAGTGGGCCGAATACCGCCTGTAACGGACTCTCTAGACGAGGCCCAGAACCAGTTAAGATATCGCTCGCCACCAATGTCAGCCGTGGTCAGGAATAGAATTCAGGAACGTAGCATAGAGTGTAAACCACTGTACCGCCGCGCCTACCCATCTAGTTGATTATAAGGTCAAAATAATGTCAACATGCTGTCATGAACGATGCTGTAGGCAGACCATATTTGTCCATCGGATGACTCCATGCCGATTTCCCAACACGGTCCTGCTTGTGGGGGGAAGACGAGCTGAGTCAACCTCCCACATGGGATTTGAACTCAGCCCTCTAAGTCGAGGGCCACCTGGCAGTGGGGTTGGAGAATGTGCAGAAAAAAAGTTGCGCTGATATTGCTGTCTAGGATTCCTTTCCCGGCCTCAGACACCGTTACAGGTAACGACACTAAGCCGGGGATTGATGCACGGGTAACGACACTAAGCCGGGGATTGAGACATAGGTGCGGAAATACGACGGTGTCTACACAAAGACAAAGATCCCCCGTGTAGCCTTAACAGACTGTAGGGGCAAGTGCTACACATGCACACGTACACACGTACACACACACAGATTGCGCGTACGGTAAGAGGAATTGAAGCGATAGTTTCAATCATTCCGACCGATGAGACAAGTCAATCTCATTGACATACCTGCAATTCGCCTGTATTTTCACTGGTTTTGCACTTGGAGTAATTAGAGTAGAGTATAACTTATTAATAACGTTCATACATATTACATATGTCTGGCTTGACTAAGCATTGAGCTAATGGAGGTAGACGTTTTGAAGTAGGGTTTACCCAACTAGAAGTAACATTAATTACATTATTAGCTCGACGTTCTGATACAGTACGGGGCTGCATTTATAATAGTCTATCATGTTTCGAGCGCTGGCATTCTCACGCCACGTTCAAGTTACGTAGAGCGTTCGAGAATGAGAGGAATTGAGTATGCGGGGAAAAAATCCATACTATTCATAAATTACTTATATCAGCTCCTATTGGATTGTGTTGTATTTAATCCCCAAAGGATGTTCGACGCATGGCTGCATTGTGTGTTTTTTTTATCTTAAGCATTGGGTCACATTATGCGGAATCAATTATTATTTGTCCAACAAAGCAGTCATAGTTATCTTTAGGGGGGCAGGAGGTAGGAGGGCCGATACCTGGAGGAATGTTCAGAAAATTGGGAGAAAGGATTTAATAAAGCACATGCCGTATTAAGAGCGCTCCCGTTAAAATTGCGACTGCCGGCATGTCCAGCCATACCTCGCGGTGCTTACACACCCGCTTTAACGCTCAAACGAGCAAGCGACACACGATACATTGAGAAACCTTACCGTGCGGTGTGAACAGCCAAGGCGAGCCAAGCCACCGTGTGTGTGTGTGGTTTTTTTCCCTTTAAAGGCGCCCACGATCACACAGAAGGGACTTGAAACGGCGGAACCACTCTCGTGCTTTTAACGCGTTACACGCATGAAGAGAACGAGCAGAATCCGACAATAGACGACAACACACGCGATCCGCTGTGCGTCCACCTGCGAAGGAGTGAGGGGGGAGCGCTCGACACGGCTATCACGAAAGCACAGCTTTCGAGAGCAATTATCATACATCGAGCCGTAACAACCCCTGTGATGGACTGGCGGCCCATCCTGGGTACAGTATAGCCCTGCCTTACGCCCTGTGTCTGCCGGGATAGGCTCCCGCTCACCGCGACCCTGTACAGGATTAAGCGGTTTCTGACGATCGATGGATGGATGGAGCCGTGAAAACATACATGAGTAGAGTTTCCAATATTCTTAGCCTATTGTGTTGGCATGAACAATATACGGTGCTGACACGGAGACAAAGCTAATAAGACACGAACACGATAACCGGGCCGTTGTACCCTGCCACGATGCTGCATTCACTGTTAGGAAAAAGCAAACAGGCCCTGGCATGATACATTATCACGATGGAAGGCAACAGATAAATACGAGACGCTAACCACACGATGGCCACAAGGCCAGAAAGCATCTGCGGCTTCTTCTTCTTTGCGATTTTTCAAAGCGCTATCTGCGGCGAGAAGCGTTAAATAAGAGCTAGAGTACACCAAGAGGCGGTGGCACGTTCATGTGATTTGAGACCAGGATGCCAAAAGTCCAGACTAACCGTATTATTCGAATTCCGTTTTCATGTCCACGTTAGGGTAAATATGTCTGTCTCTCTGTAATCGCAGATCGTGATTTGTGTTCGGGGTGTTGAAAATATTGCACGTGTTCCACCTAAAAGTTGAAAGAGCCACCTATGACCTGTTTTAGTTTTTCCATTGAAATGTATGGCTGCTTTTTTTTATTTGTTTATATGATCGGTTATGTGCAATGCTGTGTGTAAATGTTTTTTTTGGTTTGGTTAATTAGTTTTTTTTTTATAATTTAATTTATTTAAATTTATTTTTGTCAATGTGCATATTTGTGTCGCAGGAATCCCGTAAAGAGCTTACAAGCTCACTGGGTATTTTTCTGCTGTAATAATAAACATCTATCTATCAATGTCCCACGGAACTCGAGTATGCCTCGAGTTGCCTCCTCCGCACACCACCTCCACACTCTTAGACAATTCGAGTTTTCCACCAATTTGGAAGCAAAACCAATTTGCAGAATCATCCGACAGGAGCCTGAATTCTGTATTCCTCTTTCTATCCCCAATTGTGCCCCAGGATGAGACATAGGTTCATTATTTTGAAGCGGAGTCCAAAGGAGAACCTCTTTATAGGGAGCATGCCCCATCTTTCCCTCTCTCAGCAGGAGTCACAGCACTCGTGGTTTGCTATGCATATAGTGTTATAACGGCTAATTACTCAGGTTATGACGATTTTCATCGACAAGCTGAATTCATCAAGGTTCATCTGCAAGTGGTCGAAGCCGTCAGTAAAGTCACACTGTTTGCCACATCTTTGCGCCTCCGAATCAACGGGTGCAACGCGCCCGGAGAAAATGCGCGCGTTACAAAAGTAGATTATTATTATTATTATCACACGAATAATATTAGTGTGCATTTATGCGTGAATAATGGGCGGCAGGGCGGTGCATTCGTAACATGTCTGCATCACAGAAAGAAGGTCCTGCCAGAAGCAGTTAGATTCCCGCCTCGGGTGCCTTCTTATGTGTGTTCTCCCCCTGTTCTGCGTGGGCTTCCACTGGGTTCTCTGGTTTCCTCCCACAACAACAAAAAAACTAATCTGACCAGCAGACGAGACCATCTGCTTGGTTTGGTTATTGATACACAGTGCCACCCACTATATGAATGTGGATGAGATGAATGCCACTCAATACGGTCACAACAAACCGACTGAGCAGGGCTCCGCGCCCTCGAATCAACGGGTGCAACGCGCCCGGAGAAAATGCGCGCGTTCCAAAAGTAGATTATTATTATTATTACAGTCTCTTCTTCCTGTTCAGCTTGGTAATCACCTTCCTATAATCCGTAAAATCTTTAATGGTTAACAGGAATTAATCAGTAAACTAATTTAATTCTATTAGCTGCACAAATAATTACTTGATCTTTTTGTCTTGCCCATTACTATGTGTTACTGTTTACGTTATGATTATGCTAATGTTTTATCTCTGCACAATAAAAAGCTGTAAATTCGTTACGTTCGTGGTATTGCCTTGTGATTTTATATTTTTATTATGTTGGTTTATTCATACGTTTGTTGTATCGCAGAATTCCCGCTTCCTGAGCTTGCAAGCTCTAATAACAAACATCTATCTAACAATCTCTCCCCCACCCTGGATAAGTGGAGATAATTAATCGATAACTCGGCAGATGATCGATTCAGCATATAATATATACTGTGACGTGTACTGTGCGATGTAAATACGGTACCATACGTACAGCTCCCAAGCAACAATAGATATATATTTTTTTAGTCAACAAATACCACAACAGTTGGTATAAATTCTGACAGGCAGTACAGTACGGTTACCGTGTCTCTGACTGACTGCTCGGCTGCTGCGTCAGTGCAAAACCGGTGTAAAAAAAAAGACCTGAATTATCACAATTCAGCATCTACAATGTTGCATCCGTCGATACTATTGATAACACTGAGAGAAATCTCAATCAGTGTCGTGTATTGGGTCAGAGACGTGGCATGTTTTTAAGACAAAGCTTCAATTGAACTTACGTTTTGTCCATGAGTCAACACTCAGGCCTGGCAGGCTGCATTAAACATCAAGCTGCTTCTACGAGACATACCCAGAGAAAAGAAAAAAAAACTTCTCCCGACGCAGCGTTAAACAAAAATAATGGACCCGCATGGATTTTCAGCTTTCGACATCATGTGCTATGCACCACTATAATTGCCACACTGTTTTCACACCCAAAAAAAAGACATTTTGCGTTTTAATAACATTGCTGGCTCAGTAATTCCTAGGCACAAAACACGGCGTGTAAAATCTCTTCATAATAGGGTACATAATATTATTAGCTCTTATTAATGTCAAACCAGTGATACAATATTTTGTAAATATTGGCATGTGCTGCCTGGTAATTGCTTTAATTCGATTAATTGCTATCACCCTCTGTGCTATTTTGACATTCGTTCTTGTCTTTGTTTACCCCTGCTTGCTCTCGTTGATGCAATTTAGAACAGCACTTGTGGGGCACTGGAGGAATCGATATTGAAATAAAACCAACGCCGAGCCAAGTATGACAGGTTCTTACTACCACCTATTGTGGCAACGTACGTTAAGGCCCATCACTGTGAGGTGCAAGAGAATTTCTACAACAGAGATGTTTGGTGTAGATATTTCTTCTTTCACTCACAGCCATCGTTGCTGACATCATAATTCAGAAATGTAAAATATATTTTTTTCGTTGTTGAAACGTTCATTTGGACACGAGTCAACATTATTCTGGGAGAAAGTAGGCAGACACAACAATAAAATACGTAGCGTGTACTCCGTGTACAGTAATATACTATGCCTCCCGTTTCCCATGCTGCAGCGATCTCAACGTTTGGCCAGCGTCTCGAGATCCAGTCGCATTTACGTCGCCCTATAAATACACACTTTTATTGTTATGTAGTATCATTTTTACGATAGGCTTAAAAAAAGCCAAGCAAGAAGGCTCTAAAAAAATTGGAAAGTCAGCAGAAAAAAAATGTGTCCGCTCAAAAGTGTGCTTTGTGTTAATGACGTGCAGCTGCTGAGGCAATAATAAATTATGGAGAGACAAACGCTTCACAACAAATAATGCACGACACTTCAACACTCGGCACTCCTGAGAATCCAGGCCACGCACTTTTACTGTTCCAACTGAAACTCTCACAGGAAAGGTCATATGGATTAGGGGAGACTGGTGGAAATCAAAGACACAGAGATAGAGAGGGCACACCTTGGCTTGAGACCACAAATATCCTCCAGTGGCGCGGGCAGCCGGCTGCAGCAGCGCAGATGCACACGTGAAGCCGGCAAGCTAAATAGGATGGGACAGGCGCGACATACCAGTTGCGTCTCTATCATGCCTTTCCGTCTCGCAATACGTTTTCACAGTTTATCAAGTCCTTATCGTGACACAAAGCAGCTTGCTCCAGTTTAGAGCCTAAGTGATCTCTGAAAAGATGGATCTTTGGGCCAGATAGACTATCAAAGGCTGAAATTACTGCTTGCAGCGTGTAGAAGATTACGGCTATGAAAGGATGGATGCAGAATTGTGTGGACCTCGAACGCTGATATTTGGCCACCGAACACTATTTAGTAATTTTTAGCAAAGAATGATGGCGAAAATAATAATAAAACAATTCGCGCATTAAATGTGAAATCTATGGATTGAGGTTGCTGTGTGGCTCAGGGGCCTAATGCCCACGCAAAGGCACTCTATGATCCTGGGTTAATCTCTATGGATTAAGCAGTGAAAAAGGCGCACCACATGGTATTGTTGCTTAATTTAGTCTGACTTGATATTGAGGGCACACATCAATGTTCAATAGGTGAATAGCAAAAAACGCCTCCACCGGTATAGGGCACAGGGGTGCAATCAAGTGGGTTGAGGTGAAAAAGTTAATTTTACTCTATCTGTGGTGCTCATTCATTGCTTTGAAAAAGATTTTGCAATGCTATATAACAAAACGTTATTAACATCCTCCTTGCTTAAAAGGAGCTACTGTACTAAGATTTCCCAATCACAAAGATTCAAAATGTCAGAATATTTTCTCCCTTTAATCGAGCATGGGTTGGCGCTCCACTCACCACCCTGAACAAGTCATGGAAATTCGACGTTCCTATGGCAGGACTCAGTGATTTCATAAGACAACCACTCTCAATTAATCAACAGTGCCTGCGCACAGGGCTTAACCTCTCCGCATGATTTCCAGATCGTTGCTAGGCTGGCCTGGTGTAGAGATTATGGGTGTAAGGCACTACTATTTTAGTACAAGGTACACTGTTCATTCATTATCAGAAACCGCTTAATTTTGTAGAGGGTTGCGGTGAGCCGGAGCCTATCCCGGCAGACACAGGGCGCAACGCAAGGCTGTATCCACGATGGCACGCCAGCACATCACAGACAACTATCCAAAATAAAGCTATATCTAGTTTTACCATCAAGGATTTTGCAACCAATATTACAAAATAATTAACTATGTTTGGGTTGGGTGATGTAAAAGTTGTGTAAACCCGCCTCTATCCGACACAGCCAATCAGGCACGTTTTTTTCACGTCAACAAAATGTACGCATTCTTTACTAGTTTGGCACACCGGCGTGTTAGAGAGAAAACACGTTAGTGTGCTAAAGCTCAAACCCACCCCAGTCACAATGGAGTACGACGTTTCACTATTAATTGCAAACCAGTTCATCAGGCTTCACACCAGAGGTCTGGATGGAGATGCTCCGTATCCTCATAATGCTACTAACAAAATAAGGCAAGATGAATGTGGGGTGGCGGAATAATTCTCGCAACGGCATTCTGGACTCTTCCAGCTGAATTAAGCACTGGTTGTATATAATCACAATAGCGTGTTATATAGCGCTTTATGTACCGTATTACTTATGTACCGTATTAGACGACGAATGAAAATGTCATTAACGAGAAGTCAGATACTGAGACCATACCCCACCAAACCCATATGGGATTGTGTTGGCCGAAGGCTGTGTACGGACAGGTGTAGGTATAATTTGAAGTACACAGATATTACATGTCCCAATCTCTGTTCAGGCGCAATTTTTCCGTGACACATGTCCAGAGAAAATCTAAAAATAACCATTATGACCGTCAGTACCATATATGTACTGTAGGTCAGAGTGAACTGCATGGCATTTCATTGGCATTGCAGTGGTATGAAATTGCTTTCCAAAGATGTATTTTCGGGATAGCTGTGTCGAGCACCCCTTCTCTCTCGTACGCGGCGTTTCACCTCCTACGTCGGAGGCGTCCAACCTTCGGAGGAAATAGAGGGAACGGTCTCAAAACTCCGCGAAGAAGAGAAGGCGACTGCTTGACACGGATATCCTGAAAAAATACAGCTTTGGAAAGCCAATTCTCCAGCATCGAGCCGTGAAAACCTACAACTCTACATTGCAGTGGCATGTTTCGCAAGCTTTGTTAAATATGGTTTAGTAACGCTAGCAATGAATTGTGTAACACAATGCAATTTTTGTGCGTGTTTACATTGGGCGGGAGCATCGTGGCAGTGGTCCACACACTGGGACCATGAACCTGAGTTTGATTCCTGAACATGGCTATCATCGGTGCAAAGAGAGATCTGAATTTGTTATGAGCTCCCGCTCAGCAAGATGCATTGACCAGCATGGCGAAGTATGGAAAACAAGCCCCGTGTCTGACATAGCCACGTCATCGGCCATCACCGAGGAGTCTTATAACTAGGGGCAGGAAACTCTCATCTGAATGTGCTCAACAGCGACAAAAGGCCAGGCTGGAAATGGTCCGAGTTGTAAAGTGGTAAAACATCCAAAACCACAACCGCCTAGCACCTCTGAAGTGGGCTTCGTGTCACGAGCTCCAACACAAGCCGACACTTTGCATTATCATAACTGCGCATTTGTCCCTTTTGAAACCGCAACGAATATAAAAACGAGTTCCCATGCCCGACAATCAGTATTCCCAGCCGATATGAAAGCACAATCGATACGCATTTCACGAATTGATTTTTCAATACGTGTAAATGTAGACACTGTTGCCATATGATACTGCTCTACGCATTTGCAGCTCGCCTGCAATCTAACCAGCAGCTAGTTTTTTTTCCCTCCCCGTCACCGCGTTCGGTACAAAATCTTTAAAACTGTTTAATCAGTGAGTACATGAAGTCGATGTGAACTTGAGCCATGCGTCAAGCACATGGATTGTGAGTTTTCGTGCCGGTGTCCTAAGGTGCAACCTTCTCGCTTGGCTGGTCATCACAATGACTATCTTCCACAATTACTGTAACTGAGCGCCCGTTGATTTCCTCTAATTCCGTCATGGCAGAGCAATTGTTTGAGTAAGCCGTCTATTAGACATCAGCAAGATTGATCGCTGTGACAAATGGTATTCTGTAGTAACGCTTAATTACCTGTCTACAGCTGATTAATCCCCAACAGATGTAGCGTTGGTTGACTGGTGCAGCGTGCAATGCAATGTGCACATTCAAAAGTGAATTCTTGACATTTTAGCAGATTGTACCTTGCATTATGCAGTTGGTTGATCTTTTTTTGTCCTATGTAAGTCTCTCAGAGAAGCATCTTCAGTTGGATAAAAGTCATTCGTGTTAATGACAATCCGTTTTTAATTATGGACATTTAATTAACAAAGGTCTTCTCTGATAGGCAAGCCCAGCTTCCAAATTCTCTACATTACAAAAGTAGGTACGTTTGCAATGTATGGATTATATTTCAATACATGGAGGAGCCCACATTGCAATTGCTGCCTTTGCACTGAACATTATAGGATTAACAAATTAAGGGATGTTGTGCAAATGTTACACTGAGTTTAATTCCCTATAATAATTGATTTCCATTTGGACATTTGAGCCAGTTGAGATGGTTTGGGCATCTGGTAAGGATGCCCCCTGGAAGGCTCGCCCGGGA
>JAZEWU010000022.1:6155683-6168155 GCA_036362915.1 Geotria australis | reverse complement strand
GGACATCCTTGTCTTTCAGCTCCTCGGCTTCGAAGTGTTTGGTAGCATTTGCAGGTAATACCAAGTATTACTTGACATGGGTTGCGACGTGAACGCTTCTCCCATCCTAACGATGTAACCCGGGCTTAGTTTCATCTGGGTCTGTCTATCTCGGTGAGTCGGAAAATAATTCCATGCCTGGCACACCACGTCCAGTATACCTTTTACTATCACTGTGGCGCTTAGTCACACTTTCTCCAGTCTACCAGCAAATACCCAGTTGAGAAATTAACCGCTGCGCGTGATGATTTATGATTAATGAATTAATATCGATCCTTAACCTTACTGGACATGCGTCGTATCGCGTAAAAATCGATGTTCATCGATGAGTATGTGTTGTGCGTAATAGGTTCGCGTGACCCCAGCAGCCACTAGAGGCCGATATATTAATCACATTCTTAAAAAAAAAAAACCCTAATCTCTACGAGAGAGATGGAAGCGGGATGGAGGTCTAATCTGCAGGATTTCCGATAGATCACAGCCTCCAGTTCTTGGTCCCCTGACAAGGATCCAACTCCTCTCATCAGCGGACCGCACGGATAATACGAGGGATTTATTGCCTGTCGTGAACGCTTCAGGGTGACTCGCCAAACCCCCCAAAACAATATCGAGAGAACGCGACGGCTCGAAGCCACGCAAGTTCCCTCAAAACGATTCGGACCAGCGGATAAATAGGTTCATGGATAAAAGGAGTTTCGGTGTAATTAAAATCCTGTCGTGATCGATACCGGATCAGATAAAATGACAAATCCAATTTGATCTGTGAAACTATTGATCGGATCAGATCGGTTTAGATTTGGATTCTTTGTTGCAATCCGAACCACGCATGCCCCAGCAAGCGAGTGTCGTGTAGACTCGCCTTCACGGCGGCCTGTGGCCACCTAGGCCAGGTCTGTGCTGACCTCTAGGTAGCGATGACGACGCGATCAGCTCCGAGCCGAGAGAACAGCCTGCAGCTGATTGGCGAGTGAGTCTGTGGGTCTCTGCATGAGTTTCTGCGAGTCTCTATAAGTCTCCGATGCTCTGCATGATAGCTATGATGAAGCGATCAGGGTAATAATTTAATACAAATAAGTAAAGAAACAGTAGTAATTAATTAAATAAGAAACTCTGTATGCCAACTCGTGGGCTGGCTGGGACGTCACAAAGGTCGTCAACCAATGAGAGGCCAGCAAATTATCAATGACCTGACTCATGCCGAGCCCTATTACATATATATACGTGTAGACTATAGGGTGGTACAAGTCACATCGTTATTCCTTAATGATGACATAGAGTTTATCTGACAAAGAGAGTCGTGTAGAATTCAATTCGAGTGTAGTGCTACGCAGCACTGTATAAGCGTTTGCCGTTGTCAAAATTGGCCCCACTGTACCACTCGTTACACAGCATAAATACCCTTTTCCACCGTCACAAAACCCAATCGCACCAGTATAATTTACTTACGTTCTGTGCGTGTAACAGCGTGTCGAAATCGCCTTTTATTAATTTTCATAAAGCAGCAGAGCTTGATTAAAATTGATAAAGGCATTACCGAATCCATTCTTTTGATCTCGTGTTTTCTCTAAATTTCGGTGACAGCGCGTGCCGAATTCGCGTACCGTTGCAAGTGCAGCCGCTCGCTTAAAAGTGCCGATTTCTGGCTCCCGGTCGGGCACGAAATAAAATTCCCGGATGTGTCTTTTTCCAATCGCAGGTGACGTGCGTGTGTCGTTACAGGTGGGCTAATTAATACATGGCAACACAAAGGCAGCATGTGATAATGCGCCGTTGGTAAGCTCCCACCAGACCGGTCCGCCTGGGAATCTGTACGTGATGGGCTGCGTTACGCGAGCAGTCTGGTGGAGAATACGACTGCCAGTGGTGCATTGCGGTGTCCCAATAGTTCTCTGTATGAGCCGATAGATAGATAAATAGATGTTTATTATTACAGCAGAAAAATACCCAGTGAGATCGCAAGCTGTTTACGGGACTCCTGTGACACAACAAACGTGCGAATTGCTGACAATAATTAAAACGCACACAAGATTAATAAATAACCAAATTTAAATCAATCAACATATCAAATTTTACAAGTAGCATGGCACACATTTTTCAAATGAAATAGTCGAAAATACATAGCATTGCACAATTTTTCAAGTAAGCAGGTAAGATTAAGGTTGTGCACTTGCGATAGTGCAAAAAAACTAAATCATATTAAGGGTAACGTATTCAACTTTAAGACGGGAAGAGTGCAAACATTTGAACCTTTCTTACACGAATCAAAATTAGCAATCACAACTAGGCAGAAATTTTAATTCTAACTGGGATCTAAGTTTAGTAATGGACAGCAGTGACTGTAGCATCAAGCTCCTGGCTGTATCGTTCCAGAAACGTGGCGCAGCTGCCACAAAAGCTTTGGTCCTCTATCTGAGCCTATGGGCCGCTATATGAGTCTACGGGCATCAATGCTAGCATATGGGTCTCTATACGCGCATTGCTGGAGGTAGCCCATTGGGGTCCCTAAGTAGATATATTATTTGGGCCCTCAGGCAACTTCTTATGAAAATGAATAATGATGAAAAGCTAATAAAAAGCCCGTTGAGCTTCTCGGGGCGCTGAGCATTTGCTTACTTAGTTTTTCCCGAGCGCCAGCACTGTATACTAGTCTACAGGCCTCTATCTGAGCAATAGAGTCTATATATGAGTCTAAGGGCCTCTAGACAAGGTGGTGCAGTGGTAACATCTGCGCCTCATAGAAATAAATTCCTGCCTGAAGCGGTTCGATTCTTACCTCGGGCGCCTTTCCCCCTGTTCTACATGGGTTTCCTCCGGTTTCCTCCCACAACCGAAACAAATAGCCATTACCATCATAATATATGGCAGTGGTTCCCAAAGTGTGCGCTACAGCACTCCGGGGCACCGCAGATAACTCACAGGGCTACCGCGGAATATTGCACATTTTCTGACTTTGGGTGCCGTGGGAAAAATCCTGGTACACTAAGGGCGACGTGATCCGAGAAGGTTTGGGAACCACTGAGACAGTATCTAGCAAATGTTGGCGCCGGCCAGCCGCGTAGCTGTCTTTCTCCCTCCCTGCCTCTCTGCGGTTTCCTCGCGCCTCCGAGCCATTCTCTCTCTTCAACATTGAACGAATGAGTGCATTATCCATCCATCCATTTTCAGAAACCGCTTAATCCTGTACAGGGTCGCGGTGAGTGCATTATAAATTGTGATTATTTTAAGAAACTACAGGCCTCTTGGTGAGCATGAGGGCCTCTATGCGAGACAATGCCGGAGATCAAGCCACTGCCAGCACATTACAAGTTCTGCGGAAATAAATATTTTCAGAGTAAGCTGAAGGGTTAAGGGATGATACAAGCGAGAAAAATAACGGCAAAATTAATGAAGGGGAAATGGGTGAGATTCATCCTGAGCCCAGCCGACAGGAGATGGGAGACAACACGAAGTGTGGAGTTCAGGCCAGAGTAGGGCGACGTTAGCAGGGAAAGACAGCAGAAGAGATGGCAAGTGAGACAAAATTAACCCTCTCCGTAGGCCACTAATGAACACCGACAACGAGGGAAAGGAAGAAAATGGGGGCACGGTGGTGTCTTTACGAAGCGGTGGGAAATTACAGGCTGACAACAACCACCACCTGCAGCGATAAACTGCCACTGATGTTCAAAGACCTACATTTACGCTTGGGGCACGGGCTGCGCTGCAGAAATTTGTCGGCAAGAGTTGATGCATCACACAGATTTGTTAAAACTTCCAATGCCCACTGGGCTGCAGGATGGCCACGAGGTGGCAGAACAGCAAGTAGGATCGCAACAATCTGCCAGGTTGAACCTTTGAGTATTGTGCCTTCATGCCTGGGGTTTTCCACAGGCACACGACTTTTGCAATACATAAAAAGAAACAGGGCTAAACATGAAAGCATTGGCCAAACATCCCCAAAGCAGGACCCTCCGGAGTGTATGGCTTTCTCTGATAAATGACATCGGAGTATTGTTATCAGGTAGCCTGTCCCGGTCTGTGGATGCGCTCGTGAATTTGCTCATGCCCCTTACGAGCAGACCGGCACGTGTGCTTCTTTGCAATGGAACCTTAACTGCGAAAATGCTCAGTTCGTTCAAGCCTCAGCCATATCTATTAGATATTTTGTAATTGCGTAATCACGAGTCTGGAGTGCGGAGAGCACATTGACATTGCCGACGTTCGTAGCCATAGATATCGCCATGGTGTGTGCGTCTGTGAGCGGAGGCGCGTGGAAAGCGCACTTGTTCCCTCTCAATGTGCAATAAGCTACCTAGATCTTTGTTTTCCATCGCATGGTTAAACTGCATTGTTTACTTATATTTATTTGGTCAATTATGTGCAATGCTGTGTGTAAATGGTTATTTTTCGTTTTCATTTGGTCGAAACTGTTTTTCCGTCAAGTCGCATGTTTGTTGTGTCGCAGGAATCCCGCGAAGAGCTTGCAAGCTCACCGGGTATTTTTCTGCTGTGATAATAAGCATCTACATCTGCTGGTAGCATAGCTCCACAAGCAGGAGAGGCCGATGCCCGTCGCCTTTAAGGCCAGCACTGACTCTTATCTCTCTAAAGAGTGCTACTCTCTAACGGCACTTGACTCTACAGTCTGTTAAGGCTATACGGGGGTAATGCCCTACACATCATCATCTCTGTCTAACCTCCGTGTTTGTCTTTAAGGAAGTGACGGCCATCTTAGGGGACGCTGGCAGATTTTAGACGCTCTTAAGATTGCTAGTTTCACACCATTTCAGTATATTCGAAGCAGCCTTAATCATTTATTTTGTTCCTTTGGTTTTAATTTATTTATTTTTCATTGTTGACATGCCCTTCTCTTTGCGGCCCTTGTGCAGCGCTTTGTGACCCTCGGGTGAAAGGCGCTCTACAAAATGCTATCATACAGCACCTGCTCTGTGCACGTCTTTCAACCGGTGCGAACAATGGGCAGGCTCAACTCAGCTTAGCTTCGGAGATGTGGCGAGAAGTCGGTTTATTCCGGGTGGTTTGGTCAGAGGCTAATAGGTTAATTGTTAATACACCGAACATGTTATTGATTTTATGGTGGGCCTGCGCCACGTACATATTTCATCTGCTCCTGATGTGCACGGACAAGAAATAGCACTCGGGTCGCTGATGTAATGGAACGGCGCCACCTTCCAGCATAATGTCATTTCTCTCGCGTGCATTCTTTTATTATGAATGAAAAGGTACGTACGGTTTAACAGATTTGGTCGTGGTTTTAAATTGCACCTGTTTCCAGAAAAGGGTTAAGAAGTACAACCCCTCCCATCCAAAAGAATACACAAGGAAACGTGTGTGCGATTTCTTTTTTGCCCTATTACTTTTACAAATCCATTCTCGTCAGACTAATTTGCAGGTCTTGATAATTCGAGACTTTCATGTATACCCAGGGGAATTGCAATGTACATTATAGTTTTGACTCTCCCATACATGAACACCAGCGGTACAGTGTGTGGGCGAGTCCAATTAATTTGTTAAGTGTAATGTAACTTTGTATGAATCTCAGAATTGTATAATGTAGATTTCTCATAATTAGCAACAATCTCGTTTTTTTTTCTAGATTCTCATAAATTTTCGAGTCTTATAAACACCAATATCAATGTTAATTAACGATATATTTTTGTCAGTTGGAATAGTTTTAGAACAATCAAGTACATTTTGGCACTCTACATGTTAAAAATACATTTAAAAGACTTGCAGCGCTTTGTAAATTCACTGCTGGATGAGGCGCCGTCACAATGCCATGTCATTGTGACGGCCCCTCATTAAGCTGATTGGTGTGGGTTGTTGAAGGTCGGTGTACAGACGATACATTAACAAAAACATGCTTTTGCGTGCTATTCCCAATAACAATTTTGCGGGTTTTCACCAGATACTCCGGTTTCCTCCCAAAGTTCGAACACATGCTGCTGTCTGGGTTAATTGGCCTGACTAAATTGCCCCAGGTGCCCTGTGTTTGACTGGCAACCCATCATGGGTACAGCCCTCCCTTGCGCCCCGTGTCTGCAGGGATAGGCCACGGCTCTCCGCAACCCTGTCCAGGATTAACCGGCTACTGAAAACGAACCAACGAATTCCAACAAAAACCCAACAACCCTGATTACGACCCGACCCCAACAACACACGTAACTCAACGAGACGGCGCAACTCTTTACTATTTTACGAACTCGACAAACTTGAAACTGCGGCAAGGGAGCGAAATACTTATAAGCACATTGTGAAATTGCCACACGATCCTGGATTCGATGCACGGCGCACTATCGCTGACAACGCAACGTTTTCCCCCGACTGGCTGTTGGAAGTGCGATCACGTGTTGGCGGCACATCTGTTGTGACCGTCTTGTTTTTTGCTCCTTGTTTGCCGCTAAAGGCTCTCAAGTTGCACGGAGGCAGACAGAGAGAGCCACCCACACCTGCCACCCGGTCAGGATATCAAATGGCCCGGGTTGAACGGTCACCGACAAGGTGCGCTACTGCGGGGTGGGATTTGCTCGCGAGGCAGTGTGTCATTACTTCCGTTACTTGTAACAGGCTTCGGAGGGGGTGTGTGAGCAAAGCAGGTGCAGCAGACACTGGAGGCACGCACATTAGCGACGGAAATGTTGGACATTAAACCTTTAATAAGGGGGGTATGATTCAAAACCAAATCACATGCCTGTCAGAACAGTTGTTGAATAATGTTCACGATAAGTGTGGGGGGCGGTTTTTTTTTGGTGTGGACTGCCTCTTTTTCCGTTGTGGTTTTTGATTATGCTGTAGATCAAGGGGGCCTCGTTTGAAAGCAATAAATGCCAAAGCGTTGGTCTATTTCTATACACCGGAGCATCTCACTGGCTTGAGTAAATGTATTGCTGTAGCCTGGTAATCAGCAATACAATATTTACAGAGGAGCAAGCGCAGCCTCACACACTCGCGTTTGGAAAACACACTCGGTACTCTTGGCGGAGGGCCAGTTGTGCAGCTTTAAGCATTGTATCCCGTGTACTTTGTTCATTTCCGTGATCTTTGTTAATACTCGCTGCGGCAGACCGTTGATGACATTTGAGGGGATTTTTTTTAGGTCATATAAAAGAGAACCTCAGCTTAAATACTGAGAAAGCGCATATTTTGGATGTTAAGCATTCGTGTAGAATAGCGGCTCTGTCCTTTAGTGGTGAAACGTCACAGTGAAAAAAATGGTGTAACATTTTAAATACCAAACACCCCGTAAGAAGGTCAAAACCACACGATCGCAACACGCCATACTGTGTAACGTACCCCGCAATGATGGCTATGTCAAGAGGACTCCAATCCACGGTACCACAGTTACAAAATTACAGAATAGCAGGACAGCATACATTTTTGTTTTTTTAAAACGTTCTATGAAAGATGGACAACGCGTTTGTCGGTTTGGATCAACGATAGGGTAATTCCCGAACCCGAAATAAACTCTTGAGAGCTAGCTGTCTACTCTGCTCACAGGTTAAACCATGTACAGTAATGCATGACATAAGGCCATAAATAATAGCGGCGATAGAGTGTGCAAGATGTGATCTGGAAATTGCACCCAGAACTATACTGTACTGTGAATAGCAGAGGCCTCCTCCTGCAAGTCATGTGCAGGTGTTGTTGTACCACGTGAACGCTTGCATGCCGCAAATAAAGCAAGACGTAACGTGCGCCTATACATAATGCATACGCCAACACTGCACACGCTTGGCTTTAGCGGCGCGCCCACCGCTAAGGTACAAAACACATGGGCGTATGACGGACAGAGGGAGAATATCAGATGAGTGGAGAACTGCATGTGAATGTCATTATCCTGAGTGGTGCATTATTATCATTACGCAACTGATGAAACCCTGACTTTTAACATCGTGGGATAATCAGAACAGGTGGTAACCCCGGCTTGTACCGAACCAGCGCATAGCACACTCATCACTAAGCCATTTGACTAAAGCTCTTAAGTTGGAAAAAGCAGGAAAGTGCACGACCTGGACTGTGGTGGGCGTGGGATTTGGGAGTCTGAGAGTTGATTGAACAGATGTCATCGGAGGAGGTCACGGGGCAGCACATGTGCTCGACGGTTTTGGGGGACACTGTTGGTTGTGCTATGTTCTGAGTGAAATAATTGATCAGTCACAGTCGGTGGGAGGCGGACGATGTTATTCACACCCGTCGGTCGTACTATAACGCGTCTAAAGTGGTGAATAGTTCGTCCGTCGTTCATACCTCAATTTTGTCCACCGTAAAGTTTCAGAAAACGTTTCCTAATGTCGCTAAGTCTCTTTGACTCGCATTCTAATACTTTAGTATGATACTTTCATGAAACAGTCATCATAACTAACGATGAAAGTTAACCGGAGGAAACAAATACCGTGATAAGGAAGGCTGCAAAGTGGGGGTCAAGCTCCATGTGCAAAACAAAGGTCAGATCCAAGAAGTTAGCTACAGATTGAAAGTATCACACGAGAGAAAATGCGTCGGCGAATGTATACTAAGGGGTTCTCCGGTTTCCTCCCACAACTAAAAACCACTCGTGATTAATAACATCATAATATACAGGACGCAGTGTCTGGCAAATGTTGGCACCAACTGGCTGCGTTGGCTGCCTTCCCCCGACTCTCTGCTGTTTCCTCGCACCTCCGTATCCGCGGAGCGCTCGACACAGCTATCGCGAAAGAACAGCTTCGGAAAGCATTTCTCATGCATGCAGCCGAGAAAACCTCCACCAGTACAATAATGACATTGGCAAAACCTGGCTCAAAGGATGAAAGATACGCAAATAGCCACGGAGAGAGGCGCACGCTTAGATTTACACCGAGGGACGGAAAGAGAGACACTCTTAAAAAAAAAACCCGTGCCGGGGGAAATGGGGCGACCAGAGCAACTCGCACGTGGGAACCGGTCGAATTGAAATGTCATGAGATCCATCAAAAGATGATGATAGAGCTTCGGGACACCTTCATCCAGCAGTGGGGAGATCATGTGTGAAGAAGATTATGATTATATTTATACCGGGCTACGTGAAATCGTCACCTCTGCCATTCAGCAACCCGCTCGTTACCTTGCGTGAGATTAAACCACTGTCATCGCGACGGTGAGAGAAACGCCCAGACGCGGGAGCGTCAACGGCAGTTCGACGACCACCAAACGTGCCGGGCTCGGGAGCTCTGAATTTACGCTGGGTCAACGCCTTCCATTCGCACAGCGTACCTATAATTTAGGGGTGACTCGTCTTCGAACTAAAGTACGACGCTCACTGCTAAGTGAAAGTATTTAAAGATAATCGCCTAAATACCGCACCGCTCTTTAAAAAACAACTGAAACCATTTTGGTTTACTTATTAAAGAATATTGATTCATTCATTTGTCAGAGACCGCTTAATCCTGTACAGGGTTGAGGTTAGCTGGAGCCTATCCCGGCAGACACAGGGAGCAAGGCAGGGCTATGTCCATGATGGGAGACTAGTTCATCACAGGGCACTGGGAGCAATTTTAGTCAACCGGTCAATTAACCTACGCAGCAGCAGCATCTCTTTGGATTGTGGGAGGAAACCGGAGTGCCTGGAGAAAACCCACGCGTACACGGGGAGAACATGAAATCTCTACACAGAAAGGTACCCGAGCCGGGATTCGAACCCGGGAAATTATTGCAGTGAGGCGGCAGCGCTACTCACCGCGCCATCGTGCCGCCCGTATGAAAGAATATATGTAATAATAATGCTTAAATGCTGTCCAGCTCCGAGCCAGTGGCAGAAGTTCACCTGCCCTATTGCGGGGGGGAGCTCTATACGTGGGACGACCATTACTGAAACCTTGTGGGATGAGACTGAGTCATCCCACACTAGGTTTAGAACTGGCAATCCCATCCGATTGTGAGTCACACGCCTGAAGCACAGTACCACGCTGCCAGATAATGCGCCCCGAGTGTCATTCTTACGAACGTGGCTTTTCCTCAGGTCTTTAGTGAACGCACGCCAGTAGCTCTCCGCTGTGTGTTCGGGTTGTACCGTGTGCGCCTTGGCGACGATGTTCAGTGGTTTCGCTCCATGTGTTGCGAGCTCCTTCAGGAACCGAATCGGCCAACGGCATGCCAAAACATTAGACGGCATGCAGCACAACGCCCGGTACAACCCAACGGACAGCCACACAGCGCAACACCGATCACCGACGGAGGAGAAACGCATGCCAATTCCCCCATTGCCAGTAATGGGGAAAACCCAGTGCAGCCGCGAGGTATTAAAGCAGACCACGCAACCGCTTAGGGCTCCGAGCAGCTCAAGGGGTTCCCCATTCCATCCATCCGTCCATTATCAGAAACCGCTTAATCCAATAATAATAATAATAATAGCATTTTATAAAGCGCCTTTCACCCGAGGGTTACAAAGCGCTGCACAAGGGCCGCGGAGAGAACGGCATGTCAACAACGACAGAAAAAAAAACAATTAATAAAAACCAAATCAACAGAAATTAAATGATTAAGGCTGCTTTGAATACACTGAAAGGTCGTGAAACAGGAAATCTTAAGAGCGGCACAAATCTGCCAGCGTCCCCTAAGTGGCTGTCACTTCCTTAAAGACAAACACGGAGGGAGACAGGGAGTTAGGGTGAGCAACGGCGGGAGACATAGGGACACAGAGACAAGAAGACAGAGAGACAGACATGAGGGGGAAACAACGCTAATCTAAATACAGGGTCGCTGTGAGCCGGATACTATCCCGGCAGACACAGGGCGCAAGGCAGGGCTATCCCACGATAGGACGCCAGTCCATCACAGGACATATATATTTTAATTAATGTCAGCAATTCGCATGTTTGTTGTATCGCAGGAGTCCCGTAAACAGCTTGCAAGCTCACTGGGTATTTTTCTGCTGTAATAATAAACATCTCAATCTAAACCAGGGGCAATGTAAACCGTTCGCTTTTCATGTTATGACTGTTTCCCATTTCTGCGTAAAGAAATGGGAAAACTGTCATATAATTTTCCCGCTTCGAAGAATCGAAAAGAAGAAGATGATTTATTTTCATAAGAACTTGCCCTGGGGACCCATAACATAGTTCTGCTTAGGGGCCCCCCGTGGGCTAGCTCCGGCACTTGGCAGACCGCCTGGTGCGCGCTGTCGACACCACCCTCAGAGGTTTGGTTGTAACCCGCTGCCTGCCCTAGGATGTTGTGCTATTTCCCCACCGTTGCGGCTGCAGTGCTGGGGGAATGTTCCGCTCCCACGTGGTCACACCATTTTACGGACGTCGCTACCAACGGCCGTCGTCATGGCGAGGTACCTCAGACCACTGCCAGGGGTGTAGCAGCAATTTTAAAAGTGTGGGAGTTCTAGGAAGGGCGGCGAGGTGGCGCGGTGGGTATCGCTGCCGCCTCAGAGCAAGCAGGCCCCGGGTTCGAATCTCGGCTCGGGGTGCCTTCCTGTGTGGAGTTTGCATGTTCTCCCCGTGTCCGCGTGGGTTTTCGCCAGGCACACCGGTTTCCTCCCACCGTCCAAAGACATGCTGCCAGGTTAATTGACCTACTGAGTAAAATTGCCCCAGGTGCCCTGCGACGGACTGGCGTCCCATTCTAGGTATCCCCCTGCCTTGCACCCTGTGTCTGCCGGGATAGGTTCCGTCTCACCGCGACCCTGTACAGGATTAAGCGGTTTCTGAAAATGGATGGATGGATCAGACTACCCATAGATATGAGACTACCTCAGGAAAAAGTGTGTGGGGGGGAGGAATGGAATCATGTTTTTGTGAAAGTGCGGGTGTCGCGACACCCGTAACACCCGCGGCTGCGACGCGCCTGACCACTGTTGCCGTCCGGGACAGCGGCGAAGGCACCGGTGCCACCTGAGCAATGAAGGTGGCGATCATCTTCATCCGTAAATGCCACTGTAACGGTCGCTCTTCAGAGCTGTTCTTTCGGGAAGCATCGACAGATGTTGGAGGCGAGACGGCACGAGGGAAGGAGGGAGATCGCTCGACACGGCTATCCCGAATAGAACAGCCCTGAAGAACAACCATCACGAATCGAGCCGTGAAAACCGACATCAGTACGATGTCACTATAGCCAACGCTTTCTGTGGTTATTATATGATCATTGGGAGCATCGCACAAGGGGAAGGATTTAGCGGCGTTCTGTGGCTCCCTTAGTCTTATCCGGAACTTCACGGATAATGGGTACGCCCATCCGAGGATAATGATAGTAACTACAAATCAGCCAAATGCTGGCGGATATTTAAGAGTTGTAGATAACAGATAAGTGGTAGAGGTAGTTTATACTGCAGTGGAAAGGTGGCACGGTGGTTGGTGCACTGAGCCGCTAATCTAGTGACCCGAGATTGATTCCAGTGTCCACCGTTAACATCAGTGACGAGTGACATTTAAACTAGTCCTGCAACGCACCCACCTCCCTCTGTCTGTCT
>JAZEWU010000022.1:6142492-6155598 GCA_036362915.1 Geotria australis | reverse complement strand
CAGTCGAAATCAAATGCAGCACAGGTGCGCGAGTCTTTCAGCAAAATGTCCATCAATTATGCGAATGAAAACAGTCTCTAAGTAGCGTCGCCGCACTGGGGGCAAGATGCTGCAAATATCACATTTACATTTGCCACACAGTAAAGCAAACAGTGGGATAATCATGCTGCTGGTGACTCGAGTCGCATCTGTATGCGCGTGTATCCTGTTTTATTCCTTACAAAAAAGAGCAAGTGTAAGGTCAGATCACCAAGAATACGTTTAAGAGTCCCGATAGATTCAGATGCGTTACACAGTACCGAATTACATATTTCGGGCCCATATGTACAGCACGGTGTGGCGGTTCGATTCCGCCTCGGGCGCCTTTCTGTGCGGAGTTTATGTGATTTCCCCGTGTATGGGTTTCCTCCGGGTTCTCTGGTTTCCTCCCACAACTTAAAAAAAAAACCTATTCATGAGTTGGCTGATAACATTATAATATATAGGACGCAGTGTGTGGCAAAATGTCGGTGCTGGCAAACAGCCTGGCTGCCTCCTCCGCCTCTCTGCGTTTCCTAGCACCTCTGAGTCGTTCTCTCTTCGAATGAATACCTTCGAAATTAAATGAATATGTGCGCGTTATAAATTGCATGTATTATTATTATAGGTAGTGTATTTGTGTTAAAGACACTTCCTGACTGAATATATATATGAAATCCACTTTTCCTACCCCTAGCGCGCGGATCAATGAAGTCATAGGCAAACATTAAAAATTAAATGCTTCAGATTGTATATATTGCAGTGTACAGTATTTATAAGCAACTTTAGGAATCCTAAGTGCTTGTTTAATAAAACATGTACGGATATAAAGATCATTAAGACCCTGGGCAAACATTGTAAAACACTCGCTATGGATTATTCTTTACTTTTAACGACAGCCATTGTATAGAACAGTACTGGAAGTCATGATAATGCACGTATTTTGCTACCCATGTGCTTTGTAAAAGGACAGCCGTACAGGAGGTTTGACACTGCAGACTAAATTATTTTCCACGACGCATTCTCCAAACCGTTCGCACTGCACCTCTTGCGCCATGGTACGCAAGCAATATGCACGTGCGCCACAAACTGGACAAAAATACCGCAAGTACCGCGGTGCAGTCCTACACGCGACATCACGTATCCCTTGCGTGCTGAGTATATACATGCAATTATAATAAACAGTTCTAGCAGTACATTAAAAATGCAAGACCGGCGTCTTAATTGCATCATTTGTCAGCCTGGCGGAGCATTTGTCGCTAAAGAAATGCCGTTTCGGGCTAATGACCCCTTTCCATAGACAAAAGCCAGGGTTACCAAGATGATATTTACCACAAATCAGGTTCCAGCTACTTGCACAGTAAATGGGGACTTTGTGAAGCAGGTGGCTTGCCATTCCCAGCGGGGTCATGTCTGGGCTGGTAAGGGCTCATAACTGCACTGCCGTTTACGGCAGTCATCCTCCTCTTTCATGAAAAGAAATGAGTCGAGGCAGAACGTGGCAGCTTCAACAGATATATTTGCCGTCGGATAAAATCAGTGCCTGGCAGAATGGGCAGCTGTACTGAGATTTGATCCTAAGCTCTCCCGCTCACCGTAGAGTTATTACTCGATGTCAGAATGTCGGTTGGTAACCAGTGGTCAGAGCTTAATTTGACCAATGCGTTCCCTGCCGTGTCTTCCAACGTCATCCCCCTGACCCCAAGAGCGGTGAATTTTGTTTCATGCTGGATTCTCTATGGCAGTGCCCTCCCTGACTTGACAAAAAACAACCGTTGTTCCTTGGAAGGTTTGCCTCGCAACGCTCATTAAAGTTCACTGCAGCAAGTAGAACAGCGCACATCTTCCCCTGTAATTGCTTCTTTGCATAGGCAGTCACGAAAGGTGTAGTTTTATTTATTTTCTTATTCACGATATATGAAACAATAGTGCCTGGAGAGGCCCGATCTTAAGGAAAGAAGAATCGCGATCCATTAAACAAACACATCAGTGGAGAACTAACATTGAGAAGGAAAGGACATCTTCTGTAGAGTGGAAACCAAAGAGGCCAGAAACAAGGAACGGCATAAATGTTTGGGCACACCCAATTGGCAATAATGTCAAAAACGGTCGACCGTTTGAAGGGCCGCAATTAGGACATTCTTATGGCAGTGCTGTATTATCTCTGTAGCTATTGATTTTTTGCAGAAAAATACATATTCTCTTCATGCCAATCAAATTTGAATCGGATTATTTTAATGGAGTGTGCCATTGACATAGACTGCAGGGGTTCTTTTTTTGTTGTACTGGGAATAGGTCTACATACATTTACATTGATTGGACAAGCGCACCACCCATACTATATATGCCTTTTCGCATTAAACAGCACAGCATCCTAAGCTCCTGGCCCACTGTTGCCATTACGGGGAATGTAAGAGCACTGTGTAGAGTGCTGCACCATCTTCACAGTCAACTACACACGTCCTCCAAATTCGAAATATTGTTCGTACAAAAACAAAACATTAGTTGCTTCAGCTCTGGTTGCAATTTGTACAGCACTTTTCCACTGTACGGAAGAATAGTAAATCACATGGCTGTATAAACTACCTCGGTGGCAGTGAGACCACCCTGATCACCACTATCTTAGAGCCGGCGGGATATTAAGTGCCCAATAACGGTGATACAAAACTCTCCCCGTTGCAGAATTAAGCAGAATGGTAGAGACCGTCCTTGATTTGCGCGGGGCAGCGTTAAGCAATTGCCGCTAACCACAAAAAGCATGTAGATATTATGTGAACAGGGAACAAAATGGCGTCATGGAGAGTGAGGGGGCAATGGGTGTAAAAGCATTTTGCGAGCTCAATATTTAATGTACGTGCTAACCCACCCTTCTTAATTTAATTCCAAATTGTCACCCGCAATATCAATGCACTTATCCTATTAGAGTGCTATATAAAGTCACACGGTTCATAAACACGAGGCTTTTATTACAAGCCTAATATTAGGTCTTGTCACACTTTTTTTTGTTAGCATGTTATTGTCAAAACGCTTTATTATTATTATTATCATCCGTGATTGTGTTTACAAATGGATGTTTTTCGTCCGCGCGTTTGGCGGTGACGGTTTGACAAATTGGTGTTAAGAATCTCACGAGCATTGAGAGTTGACTAACAAACACATCTAAAGCTCGGTAATTATTAAAACCACTGCATTCTGAAATACGATTGTTAAAACTCATTACCATAAATCTTCCAAAAAGGTATGGTAAATAATGCATAAGGTACGGTATATTGGGTCGTGTAGAATTTTTACATCCCATGTCAGGTGGTTTTTCTTACAATAATTTATGAACTGAATTGTAAATTGTGATATTTATGAAACAAAGTACGGTATTACCGCACTTTCCACGAGTACAGATGGTGCATCTGATGAATATTTTATTTGCATTTGAAGTCATGACTTCTGCGTGTATGGAATACCGTACAGTAAAAATATATAGTTATAACAGTAATAATGCACAACAAAGTGAAGGTCCTGTTATCTGAAATCGTATTATGGTTAACTCATAATATTTACAGGTTCGTACTCAACCACAGATCTTCAAATTATCCATGATTTGGCCTTCCTTTTATCCGCAATGTTGCAGACAAGATGACGAATATGGTAAAAGCTGCACATGGGTATCTACGACTCTAGCCATTGCCAATAATGTCGCCACCATCAGTGATGGATGAGGATGAAGGCGATATGATCATTGATTGTGGCTATTTCACTGCCAAAGAGAGAGCTTGTCAGAAGGAACGTGGCAGGAAACTACCACACTTCCGGGGGGCTCAACCGGGACACGGGACGAGCTAGCGGCCCCCCATTCTCGCTCATCCTGCCGACTGTTACTTCGTTACTCCCAACATTAGCCCTGCCAAAGCAAAGGCATTTCTCTTTCTAACATTTGCCCAGCCTATTATTCATAGGCCTCACCTACTTGTCTGCCATTCCCTCCAACTACTTTGGTAGTTCCACTCTTTCCCAATATAATAAATAATAATACGTAAATGTAATTTATAATGCGCACATATTCTTTCAATTTTGAAGGCATTAATTCGAAGTAAAAAATAGGGCAATGACACACAAGCTCCACACAGAAAGGCACCCGAGGCAGAAATCGAACCGCCTCGGGCAGGACTTTCTTTCTGTGAGGTGCAGATGTTACCACTGTACCACACCATTTTGGATGATCCAAAAAATTGTTCCAAATAATTTTAAAATATGACTTGGTGTGAAGTGACTTCACTAACATCTGAGCTGGGCATTGTGTCTGCTTTTGCCACCAATAGCGATGTTAGCAAAAAGACACGTTAAATTATTCAACAGCAAAAAATATTTTTTTTTCTTTGAAAGATATCCTTAAGAATACGAAATCCAAGAGTTTAAAATATCTAACTCTTCACCCTGTCACTTTACAATATTACGCATGTTCTGCTTTCACTGTGCTTGGAAATTAATGGCTCACTATGTGTGAGATAAATGCCAATGGAACATACAAATGATTGCATGCTCAAGGCCAAAAGCTTCTATAGCTGAACACTGAATACCCAACTGCTAAGCAAGACAAAAAAAATAGCAAGTACGAAAACGTCAGCAAATTGATGAATCTGCACGACATTCTGTCCATCAGCATTGCCATAGCCTGTTCCGCACACACCAAATATTGTTGTTGACTTATGAACCGCCCTAAAAACTCGATAAAAGCCCAATACAGTAGAGTATACCAAATCCCCGTGCACGGTGGCCTTCTTCAATGCATCAAGCAAATGGCATTATCTCTGGGTGGCCGTGCATTTTTTGTGTTGGAGTTGCCATGGTCAAATTCACGATTCGCTTTCAAACGTTACACCGCCGCCATTGTTGGTAACTGTGTTGACAGCCTCTCATCATGTTCAATGTCGGCCTGTTCAGCACCAACGACAGGTAGGACGCTGCCGTCTTTGGTCATAATCATCGTCTTTAACGCTAGCCGCCGCCAACGAATTAGGAGCGATCTCAGGGGCATGCTTACAAAGGACAGTGACGGTGAATAAGGTCGGTTCAACCAACCAATTCACGATTTCGATTATTCTTCACTAGCGATGTGTGTTTACAATAAATATTCAGTAGTTGACGGACCTTTGTCTGTCCACTGTTGGTCGCAGGCCTCCCCATGCCATGTCATTGAAAGGGTCAGCGCCCTGGACCGGTTCAGATTTCACTCAACACCAATATTATCCATTAGTCAGTCAGAAAGTGTCTACTTAAGCTGGAAGGAACTGTTGAGCTATGTAGCGTTTTTTAACAGTTGTCCAGTGGCGAGGTGTAAGCAGGTTACGACATCTCAGGGCACTGGGGGGAAATTTAGTCACGACAATTAACCTAGGCAGTGTGTCTTTGGACTGTGGGAGGAAATCGGAGGACCTGGCGAAAACCCACGCAGAGAACACGAATACTCCACACAAAAAGGCACCCGGGAAGCAAACCCAGCAGCTTCTTGCTATGAGGTGGAAGCGCTACTCACCACGTTATCGTGCCACCAAGACAAATCCAGTATAATCAGTCTAGTCTAGTCCGCTAAAAGGCAGTCCACTAAACACAGTGCTGAAATCCACCTTAAACTACACAATATTGTGTTCTCAGTTAAACGTGCAGTATATTTCTATATGGAAATAATTAGACATGCATTACTGTGTTCATTATCATCGCTAGGCACGATTAAGTCCACTGCCATCCTTCTCGACCCAGTGATGTAGGGGTACATTGAGCAGTGGTTAGCGCGCTGATCAGCCACCTAAGTTAGATTCATGGTCATGGTTAATTTCAGTGAATAATGCATTTTTATAAATCCAGCCCTGGACGCCCATTGCACTAACGAGCACGCCCCAGTGATGTGAAGTACGGTCAAACATCCCTCGTGAGTTTCACAATATATGGAGTGGTTTTGACGAAGGGCTAAACATTATTATCCGTAGTAACAACACACTTCCCTCTAAGGTAACTAGAAATGTGTTGCACTGCAATTACTTTTTATAAAATGCAAATAAAGTACAAACGAAATCTGCGGCTACTTCATTCACATTCGACTCTAAGTTCAGAAAATGCTCTGTTTTGCAGCGCAAATATTCAGGCAAAGTAATCTATTCCCCAACCAGCAACAGAAAAAAAATGTTTTGCATTTTAATAATCCTGCAATGCTCACCAGGGCTGAGCATACTGATGAAAACACAACCCCTGTGCAAAACAGTCCTGGCTAAATTCTAATAAAAAATGTTTTGCTGAGAAGGAAAGCGGCATAGACCGTTTAAACCGCTACATCGCTGATTTGTATTTAGATTATGTGCATCCTGACTGTTATTTTTCTTTACCGACTCCACGCTTTGAATGATCGGCGAGACGCCGGATAATACTCGACGTGCTTTAATAACATCGCACGTCGCGACGTGTTCTAACTGGAGATCATGGAAACTATTTTTGGAATCCTGACAGGTGTAGTGGTATTGAAGTAAAACAAAACAACAAAACAAACCATAGATCTCACCTTAGAGCGTGCGGCTCGAGACATGCATGGCCCGTGCTGCATCACAAACACGCGCGCTTGCAGCTATCAAATTTAACCTCTTTGTCTTAGGGTCAAATTAAACATTTTCCCAGGCACATTTCATTTAGTTGGAATTGAATGAAAGCAATTTGAGACAATGGCAATGTCTTTAAAACTCATTCACCACATTAACACCTCTGTGTGGGTGCTATGGGTACAGATGAGGACAGGGCTGCAAGATTACGTGTCCCTGCCCCAAAGCCACTAATTTTGAACAACCAGGGTGTGCGAATTTATAATTATTTCTTCACCTCCTATTCAAAAACGAACACGCCGTGTGGGAAATATTCACGAGCATGGGTTACAAGTGTAGGTTGCTTTTTTTCAAATAAGCGGTGCGTACGTGAGACGCAATCAAGCGTACTGACTGTACCAAGCTTATATCAAAATTACAAACAGTAACATAGACCTTACATTGCACGATGTTGAAAACTTATATTAAGAAGTGTGTACTCTATACGGTATCATTGTTTTTCATTGGCGAGAACAAATACATGCTATCGGTTGTTAGGATATACTTTGCTACTGTGAAATGTATTTTTTTTTAATATATATTTACAATTACCTACAGCACTTTATATTAACACATGTAAGCTAGCTCCGTTTGTTTACGTGTATCACAATTACCCACTGGAATCACTGTCGCTATTCAAATGCAGCAACACACTTACTTTTGTGGCCTTGCTAGGTGCAAGTGTCAACGCGGCGCAAACAAGATCACGCGCTTTCAAGGCTCGCTTAGTAAATACCACCAAAGACTCTAACTTTCAGGATCTTTCACTCACGGAACTGGCAACTGTCACTGTCATCATCATCATCGTCGTCGTCATCTGCCATGATCCATCCACCGCTGAAGGAAAGCCTCCCCAAGCCGCCGCCATCTCTCGCGAAACTGCGATGTAATCATCGACCGAGCATCCGCACACGAGCTAATTTCATCGCTCCATCTCCCCCTTGGTGGGCGTCCTCTCAGATACATTATAGTCGTTGGCTGCCGCACCATCATTATTCTCAACCATTGGTCATCATCATCGCTTATAGACACATGTGCTGTCATGCTAAATGGGGATATAGACATTGGAGTTGTCTCTTTGACAGTGATGAATTTAAATGAGTGCATGCATATTATTCACAAAATCATTAGCATATATTACTGTACCGGTGTGTTCAATTTCAAAAGAACACAAGACATTTGCATTCAGATTAACCGCAATATAGGCTAGCAAACTGTAGTTTTGTGTCATCGTCGGAAAGGTATGGAAATGCAATTTTGTCCACACGTAATTAATTTCATGATATATTTTTCACGTTTGTGATTATTATCATTATCATGTCATGAATGCCATTCGTCTTTTAGGGGATGCATCCCTTACAGTGCTGTCCTTTGAAATCGACTCACTGACTGAAAAAAGCAAGCCTCGGAATTGTTGTACGTGTAAGGAAACTTTTGATTTTTTTATTTTCTAGCGTACAACGTTAACGAATCACTCCCGCCTGCTTCTGCCGGCCATTAACGGCAGCAGATATAACAATATAGCATGATTAAGCCAGCTTAAGAGCAATTCTCTGCAATCTTGCACAATTCACAAGTCTTGCTTTTTTTCATTAGAAAGAAGAAGAGGAGGGGTGGTTTTTTTTGTGTCTGCACATTTTTCAGTAAATCGCCGGGTTCCAGCTCGTCGTCACGATGCACCTTGATTTATTTACGACGCGAGACGTGCAGCGTGCAATCTTTTCAGATACACAGTTGGCGTGTATCGTCTTAAACAAATGAGGAGGTGGGGAAATGCTGAATTACTTGAAACGCAAATCTCCCATGGCCTCTCCTTCTTCTCACCTGGAAAAAGAGCCATCAAATGAAAATCCGGATTCTCGTCCCCAGCGACTCAGATCTGCCTCCGACATTGTACAAAATGCTCGTACAGTACTAACTTTTGCCTGATACACTCACACACAGGCCGAGGAATCAGTTCGGCCTGGGTCTCACAAATCAGTCGGCGAAGAGAAGGCACTCGCTTTGTACCTTGGCACAAAAACCCAAGTGTCAAAGGAATCGACGCTGCATATTAATGAATTACGTTCTGCTCGGGCATGTATCATTGCCAGTGTTGCCGTATAATGAAATAATTGACACCTCAAAGCACACGCGTTTGTATAAAATATATGAGTACACAGCGCACGAAATAAAAACGTCGACCGAGACAGATGCAGGCTTTAAGAGCTTTTTCCACATTCACCTGTATCAGAGATTTGACAATGTAAAATAGCGGGCGGTAGTGATGCAACGGTTAGCACACTGCGCTGCAAACACAGCGACCCGAGTTCGATTTCTGGTCACAGCAAGCGTCGGGGACGAATTATATCTGGAACGGGCAATGAGCCGTCACTTCCCAAGCCACACTGACCAGCATGGTGAAGTCCAAACAACAACCACCACGACCTACGCGTGACGTGAAGTGGAGAGCTCTCCACTCATCCGCGGATTGGCAAAGCGATGCTAATTTATTATTGATATTAATTTAATATATGATGAGCTGAAGCTTTGAGCAATGACCTCTTCATACGTCAGAGAAATGGAAAAAAAAACATCTGGCTAGGGGACAACCTGGACATTCAGCTCTGTCAGCGTCACAGAGTGTTGAGGGTGGAGACTATCACCTCTGGATGACCGTGAACTCTTGTCGGCGGAAGAAAATGAAACAAGCAATTACGCATTGCATGTGAGCACACGGCAGCAATAACTTTGGAGAAAACGGGCCGATCAATATTTTTCATCATTGGGCTCCGGTACAAGAAGACAAACTTTTAACAGGTGCTAAAATAAACGACTTAAAATTCCTCAATTTAGTACACTGTGGGACTTAACTAAATTGCATTTTACTTACGTTACTGTCAGTTTATTTTTTTGTTGTTGTTGCATCTCTATTCTGTATTGAAAACGAGACACTGTAGTCTCAAGCCGCCCATCTGCTCGGTGAGTCTGTAGACTGCAGAAGCACTCCAGATACCCCACCCAACAGCCTTGAATAGAAAAAGTTCTGCCCACACACTGTGTCAAAATGATTCATATGTCCCCATTCGTCAATCTACAGCGGTAGTCGCCAGTTCGCACAGTTGTGCAGACTGCCGCATTTGATGCAAGGTAATGGTGGAATGAAGTGCCGCTGTGTTTTGTAAACTACTCTCCCCATCCGTTGTAAATATTGACAGTGACCACAATACACCAAATGGCAATGTGGACATGTGTAGGCCACAGTAGGCGGTAATCAAACATGCTTTGGTCAATAGCAGGACACCACCCACGCATAATATTTACATTTCACAAAGGCTCATATTGTCTCAAGATTATCGATGCAATTCAGGTACGATCACTTGTTTTGTCGCAAAGTGCACTGCATGGTTACAGGCTGATAATTATGTTTTATCACTACGTTACTCCCGAAACACCCAGTGCTGTGGCGTTATAAATCCACGTAGTAACAATATGCAGTTCTCTCGAGCAACTATTAACGCAGCGAGTCGATTACAGCACACAACGCCGATCATTATATATTATTATTATTAATTCTCGGATGTGTACAAGCGAGGCAAGACTTCTAAGTGTTGGCTGCACTCTAACGGCTTTGATCATAAAGGGCTAAACCAAAGGCAGTCATAAAGTATTCATGTTAATATAGCACTTTAACAAATGCTTAAGGGTCTCTGTGGCCAGGCAAATCCGCCGCGTTGAGACACTAGTGTGTCAGCTCCGAGCCAAACCCTAACGAGCAGAATGTCAGATACCCCAGGTCGCCCCTGGTTGGGCGAATCCTTTGAACGATGCGTTGCCTCTCGTCCGAAACTCTTTGCCGAATTGTTTCCGTCTGGTCCCCCCCGTTTCCATCTCGGTCCTAGCCAGCGTGCCTTGATCTTGTAACTACAGTCCTCAACGTCTCCAACTTGGCAATGTGGCGCTGTGAAGCCCGCTTCCTATGATGTACACACCACGGTAGTTGCGATTTAAGTATCCCACACAACATAATGTGTACTACATCTCTTCTACCTCTACGCAGGGGTATGGCTACTCCGGCTGGGTGACTTCACGTTTAAACCACAGCACACATTATATCATCATCATCATTGTCAGAAACCGCTTAATCCTGTACAGGGTCGCGGCGAGCCGGAGCCAATCCCGGCAGACACAGGGCAAAAGGCAGGGTTATACACAGGATGGGACGCCAGTCCATCACAGGGCACACCAATATCTGCAACTTAGCAATGCCTCACTGAAGCGACGCGTTCTGTCGTGTGTACGAGTACTGTATGGGGGTATGGATGGTAGTATTTTGACGCTGCGTTTGGGTTTTTATCACAGGAAGAGAGCTGAAATCCAGTTCCAAAATGAGGACAAAGATATTCCCCCGTGAGTCGAAAGCGGGTCAGGGCGAATGAAGGTTATTAGCGAGCGCCTATTAAGATGCTGAATCAACACACATACGCACGTGTGAGTGCGCTGACCGCTCAGATAAATGAGGCAGTCGCACACAACTAAAGACAGAGCAGTTGATCAACAATTAATCACAGAGGCTTACACAGCGATATTATTACCTGCATCGCTGCACCTCAACAGTCCCTAAGATGCTGGCAAACAGCACTGTGTGTGCGCCTGTATACAACCACGCGTGCTGAAACCGCGTGCCACCCCCATGTACTGCGGCTCACATTATCTTATCCTCAATAGGCTCTTTTGAAAGTCACAAGTAGATAGACGTATCGCGTTTGTGTCCACCGGCTTTTTGTTTTTAAAATGAACCTCGCAAAAGTAAAGTGCGTTAGGTACAGCATCATATCTTACGAAGCCAGTTAAGACGCCAGTTCGAGTAGGGGAGAGAGAGAGAGATTATGTTTTCACGCTGACTCACATCACAACAGCTTTAGCATTCCCACACCGGATACATTCGCTATTTAGTGGCCGGCATCGCAAACGCGCGCACACACACACACAGAGAGCAATACAATCCAGTTGTAGTTTGCGATTTAAGACCGATGTCTCGTTACGTCAACTGCAGCACGTTTATAGATCACACGGGATGTTGTTAAAAAGGCTTTGCTTGCACGCTGTAACAAAACAGGCGTTATCAGCCGGAGGTAGGTTAACGACGAGGGTACCACCACACCTTAGGGCACATCGCGCCGCTTACCATCATGAATAAAGAGCGCTTGTTCGCGTGCGAGAGCTTCACTATAAGCAGGCGCCCCCCTATTCAGTAGCATCAGCAGCAGGAATAACCACCTCGTCCAAATTATTCACAGAATTTCCAACAGCAACATCACAACAAAAATGACGCGGCGTTTCAGAAGCCAACTCCCCTCCCGCCCCCACAACAACCACCAAAAAACACATCTCTCTGGAAATATGAAGAGAAGCAGGAGGAGGAGGTGTGGGGTTGCAATGAATAAAAGCAAGTCAAACAAAGACAACAGAAATCAGGGTGCCATCAGGAGGGTGGGGTTGGGGTGCGCAGGTCGCCTACTCACCGCCTTTAACAGAGGAAGCGGCACCAAAAAATCCGGTGGCCAAAACAGTAAACAACGCCGCCTAACGATAAACCATGAAGCAGCGGAGCGAGCGGCCGTCGGCAGCGTGCGCCTATTGCGGCTGTTGTGTGCAGTTGTGAGCCGCGGCGAAGATCACCGGCAGGGAGCGAGAGGGGAGGAGAGAGAGGGGGTTGGTGGTGGTTGTGGTGGAGGAGGAGGAGGGAGAGCGACAGGGAAGAGAGTGGAGGAGCGGGGCACCACTGGCTCGCTCGCTCTCTCGTGACGTCACGCGGGCGAAATTTAACACGGGCCGTGGTGGTGCATGGTCGCCTGTCAGTTGTGCGTTGATGTGTTGGGCTCGCTCTCTGTGTGTGTGTGTGTGTACGGGGGGCGAGTGCAGTCAGCGAGCACCTGTGAAGGTCGACACGGCACACGGTGGGGGGTGGGTGATCAGCACCACGCCCGGCCGCCTTTGTCTCCCTAGTCGGCGATGTTTACACACCGCACTGGGTACTCGTTTGAGGCTGAGTCGACCTAACGGAGGCCCAGGACCGGTTCGGAAAATCGTCACTGGGTGGTGTTGGTGGCCGTGAGCGGGATTCGAACTCGGGTCAAAGCCAGATTCGTAGCCCATTGCGCTAACCACCGGGTTACCGCTCCCCCCAACAGTCTGTTGAGGCTATAAACGGGGGATCTTTGTCTTAGTGTGTACACGTGGGGAGCGGTGGCTCAGTGGTTAGCGAGCTGGGCTGCAAAACTGGCAATAATAATAATAGCATTTTATAGAGCGCCTTTCACCCGAGGGTCACGAAGCGCTGCACAAGGGCCGCGGAGAGAACGGCATGTCAACAGCGACGAATTGATAGATGTTTATTATCCGAGTTCGAATCCCGCTCACGGCCAGCAACAGTGACGGTTTTACGAACCGGTCACGAGCCTCCCCTAGGTCGACTCAGCCTCAAATGAG
>JAZEWU010000022.1:6123318-6138923 GCA_036362915.1 Geotria australis | reverse complement strand
TTCCCTCTCACGGAGGGAACGATGACGGCAGTTATGGGCGAGGGGGATGATTAGATCTCTCCAGACAACAAATAGAGGTGGTCTACCATTCAAGGGTACTTCAGAAAGAATTGCCCAGCTAACACTTACGGTGTCGAAAGACAGGAACATAAAGCCACTTTAATTATTCGCTCTAAGGTCAAGCTACGAAGATACACAAGTGCAGTCGTCGAGTTGTGAAGACGTTCTCCACATTGAAATGTAGGAAAAACACATGGCGCTGTACGTAATGTGAGGATTAATTGCAAAGGTCGGTAAAAGCAGCAGAGACGAGAGGATGATTGACGCATCCAGATGTACGGCATGGCAGACATGGTCTGAATAATGATCATAAACGACGATGATGATGATGATGGTACATTTAATATCGCAGATAAACCGGGAGAGAACGTCTTGGAGTTTTCAGCCAGCGGGGACGTGAAGTTAATAACATAAATTAATTACATTATTAAAACATGTTAAAAATACGAAAGTACAGTATCTAACGAACGTGCATGGTGTTCATTCAGTTTCGAAGAGAGGATGACTCAGAGACGCGAGGAAACAGTGCAAAAGGGAGGGAATGGGGGAGTTAGCCACGTGGTGGGCCGGCGCCAACCCACTAGAGACTGCGGCCTTATATATTATGATGTTATCGGCCAATTAGTTTATGAGTGTTTTTAGTTGTGGGAGGAACCCCACGCAGAACAGGGGGAGAACACACAAAGTCCACACAGAAAGAAGGTCCTGCCTGAAGCGGTTCAATTCCCGCCTCTCTGTGAGGGGCGGATATTACCACTGATAAACAAACCCTGGCACCATTTTTTCAAAAAATTAGTGAAGAAGGGAAGAGATCGGACATGGAGAGGCTCGAATGAAGACATTACAAATGAAATGCCTTTAATCCTCATAGCCAAACCACAGACTGTCAGAGGGCTCTGTGCTCCCAACAAACCCGATGCGCAGAGCTGGTGGGATTCAAGCTCCAATTCAACATCGCCAGAGAGGACAAACTAATTACAGGCGAAGGAAAGACAGTCAACATCAAACATTTTACCTCACGAGTTGGGGTTATTTTGAGTGATTATGAGCAAGACATTCAATTCCCTGGCAAAGCCAAATGATGAAATGGATGTCAGCACTTACATCACACATTAAGATTGTCACGGACAGTTAACTGAACGTGGCGGGCAAAGCGAAGCAGGAAAACGAGGGAACGAGATATCTCAAACGAACAAAGTGCGTTCAAGAATACCAGAGAGTTATGATAAGGCATGCAAATGCCAAACGAAACGTGACATACACAAAACTCCAGCCACAAAGCAAGACCCTGCAATGTTGCTCCGTGTCCAGCTACTTTGAGATGGCTCCTGCTTTGGAGCCATAACATAAACCACAATCAGTAATGTGTTTTCTTGACAGTAATAGCATCATCATATTTCCAAAGTTGAACCATTCCCAACTTCTGAAACGCCACGGAGCCACGAGAGGAGCTACATAGCCCCAACAGTCTATTGCAGGATACATCAAAAACTGGCTGAACATCAACCAACGTTACATGTTCACCTCGATTTGCATGGGCGGACCCATTGTAACAGCATATGTTACTTCAAAGTGAATCACGATATTAAACATTTACTCTGTTGTGTGCTTGTCTGGTACTGCGCATTACGACTGCCAGAGAAGCTGACTCGCAGTCGCATACGTTTCCTATATCATCCAGATGGGCAATATGTGTGTTTTTTTTCGTTCCTTTCAACAGCGTTACGCTCTTCATTAAAACCACGACAGGATTTCAGGCATGACGGGGTTTGTTTTATCGGCAGACTCTCCACGTGTCCCAACATGTGTCACCCACAGTCAGCATTGCGGGCCTGATTGTTTGGACCTCTTAAGCCGATTTGAGTTCATTGTGAATGTGATTTAATTTCAAGGAATTAACTCATTGGCGTATGCTAATTTGGGCCAGTCGAAAAGCTCGTGCTATGGCACCGTTGTGCCGCTTAATGCACGCATGTGTTGATGTTGTGTTGATTCTGGGGTATTCCCTGTCACTGTGTTTAACTTGCTTCCTAAAGGTCAATGTCTTGTGTGATATAAACAAAATACGACGTGCCTTATCCCATACCCGATTAACCGCCATCACCCTGGGCAGTATCTGTGCGTGCATACTTGCTTTTTTTTTTACAGACGTTCACAAATCCACTTGGTCACATGTAGTAACCCATTCTGAATCTTGGGTGTATTCTATTCATTATAAAGTAAACGGATTATTTGGTGATGCTGCTGCGTTGGTTGTGTTGCAAAACCAAAAATATCGAAATATGAATTTCCAAGACATTCGTCAATAACACTGTCTTAGAAAAGGTATACAAAATAAGTGACGTTTCAGGCTATGGTCCTTCTTTATTACACACACATATGCACATAGATGTTATATGAAGGAGGGTCATTGTCCAAAACGTGCCTATTTATATATGTCCTTTTTAAGGCAGAGTTGTTGCTGAATCTTTTGAGGGTTTTTTTGGTTTTTGTTAAAGCACAGTAAAGTATTTGAAAACGTTTGAAGCTGTTTCTGCTTTATCTAGGTCCAGAAAGATATTTATGTGCGGTGGTGTTACTTGTCATTTTCTCTTAGTATTCACAGATCTGACCTAGTCATGTATCTGCTTATACCACAGTGGCCAGCCAGTCAGATATGTAACGTTATACTGTACAATGCACCGGTGCTAATTTTACCAGTGGGGTTCCTATTTCCAGAAACCTAATCAGTAGGCTATGGTAGGATACATTCAGTTCTTCTCATGTTTATCATGTCCAAACTGAAGAACACTCTATCTCAATTTCCAGAAAGAAAAAAAAAATAAGTAAAAACTTTGATACTCTTTATTTATTAAATAAACACAATCTTTTTTTTAAAGTGCCACTCTGTAAACTATGTTTAGACACGCATGCTAATAGCTGATTATGCCAGGGCGTTTGAGAATGCTCGGCAAATGCCATGTCCGTTAGCACTCCGGGCATGCCAAGCCGAACGAATTGTTGAAATTGCAATGGACATTCTCGCGTTCAACTCTCCCTGCGTTGCCTAAGCTGAGGGTTGCCCTCGATCTGCACCACGCTACGTCTTTCTGCTTTTACCAGTTAACGCCCCATTCAAATACAAATTAACTCGTCCCACGCTGCACGCGCCCGCTGATTATTAAACACGTCTCGCATGACGCCCTAAGCAATTAACGCCGTCTGCATTAACACCGCCACTTTCAATTAAGCCTGAGATATTGGTGTGCGTGTGCTTTGGTCCCCAAATAATCGTGTCGTAAGTCGAGAAAAGTAATGTTGTGATGACTTACTCATTTATTTTTTTAACCATATTTAATTTTCCATCAAAATAAAAATGGCAAACACAATGATTACATATCTGTTAAAAAATACCAACGTTCTCGTTACCAAAATGGTTCGAATTTTCTTTGTTTTTTAATGTACCTAAGATTTACTGAAAAAACAAATCCATTGGAATGTTTGCCAACTTGACAACGTGATTTGCTTGGGTCTCTCAGGAAGTAGTAGTTATATTTAAAACTGTGACATTCATACACGATCAAACCCAAGCAAAACTAATTATGAATTGAATAACTACCTATTATCAAATATTATGACTGCTTTTGAAAACATTTTTTCAAGATAATTGACAACATAAAGGTTCTATGACCTCATAATTCCCATTAGTTATGTAATTTATTCAATCATTTTAAACTGACTCACAATTATACGCATTGCAAATTGTAAAAATGCAATAATTAGAAGACTTATTCCAGAGCTGTTTTAGTGAATTGCAGCTGAAGAAATGAAAGGTAATATTTAATGCAGATTGGATATAAAATGAAGCATAAAACCAAGAGCATAACCATGCTGAATGTAATCATAAAGTTATAGGAAACTGACATCGTAATTGTCGTATGTCACAAAATGATATTGTATCGCATTCTGAAAAAAATATATCACTGCAACTCTAATGGCAAGTGAAATGTTTTTTTCTCGTTCCACAAGTCTGCTTTGTTGCGCTAAATACTTAAAGGAGCCCAATTGTTTCATTGGATTGTTGTAAAGTAAACAAGCGCTCGTCTCTCACAAAACAGCAGATTTTTATTTTGGGCAGCTGCCCAACTCTCACTTAGGCCCCTTTAGTCTCATTGCATTTAAATCACTTGCATTACATTCATATCGATGATTTAATTTCAATTGCCATACTGTCTGCAGGTGTTGTTCAAAATTAGATTATCTCTAAATTGGAATAACGAGCCACCACTCTATATAAGCGTGTCGGTGCAATGGCCGTCGCGATGGGTGTTTTGGACGGTACGTGAAAGCCACAGTGTTCTGGCAATATTCTAACTGGTGGGATGCATGGATGAGAGTGATCTGTTTGGAGGGTGAAAGGAGCAGGCAGAAGGGGTTGTGCGTGGTACCCGAACGGAGTTATTCCCTGATGTTTGATACGCTGTGCTGAAGAAGTATGATTAACTGCACAAAAGTGTTTTTTTTTATTGAGAAGTAAATAGATTGAAACCGCCTCCGTGAAAACATGCTGTTCCTCAAATATGCCCTTTTGAATTAGACAAAAGTATGGCACATGCTTGCTCATGATATTTTGAACCAAAGACAATTTAGCATAAAGAAATACAACGGTTGTAATGCTCAATGTTGTGGCTGTAATCAGTGGGGTACGCGTTTGAAATTTGAGTCATCAATGTCTCTAATGTGTTTCAGAATGTGTTTCATTACTTTGCCACCCACATCGATATTGACACACTCTTTATATTTACATGGTATAAATGTGAAGTAACGCTTAAATTGGGCAATTGTATGTTTTTGCAAATGACAGGTTGTCAGATGAAGTAAATGAAAGAATGCCACTGGAGGGTGGAACAGAGAGTTCATGTACTGAATCTATAAACAAAACCCCAGTGTAACTTGAAATAATACAGAAATACAATATCACTAGGGGTGGCACGGTGGCGTAGTGGTGAGTAGCGCTGCCGCCTCATAGAAATAACACCCGGTGTAACTTGTCAATTCGCATGTTTGTTGTGTCGCAGGATTCCTGTAAAGAGCTTGCAAGCTGTAATAATTAACATCTATATAGCTGCTGCATCAGTCATGGGGGATGTTTGACCATACTTCACCTAAGCTAGACGGTGCGTGCGGGTTGGTGAAGTTTGGACTGAGGCCTTGTTCACTTTCTATTGATGCTGGATAAGGCTGGGAATCGAACTTGTTTTGCAAGGTTCACAGCACAGTGTGGAAACCACTGTGCCGCCATTCCCCCACCCAAATGCTTGTGCTGAGGCTTTGTTTTTCAACTCGATTAAAGCAATAGTTCAAAAGGTTGCAGCACTTTGCAATTAACGCTGACCAAGTAAATTCCCTGTTATTATTAAACACTACATCAAAGCACATTAATATTGGTAGCAACTTGGTGTGCAGCACTTACTAAAATGTTTACTCAAAAAAAAAGTTCTGTTCTGCATGCTAATAAAAGCGTGCACTTTCAGTGAACTTGCAATAACTAATTCCTGGCCGTGAACACAAGCCGGGCCTTATTGGAACATATTTTTTCAATGAAAAACCTAGACATGCAAGCACATTGGTTAGAAATGTAATTGTGCTCTCTCAAAATACAATCTGTATATATTTTCTGAAAACGTCAAGAAAAACAGGTTAAGTGAAGGTGTGGAATAAGAAAAACAAACATTGTGCCGGCAGCAGCGGATGTGGGTGAGCTCTCGAATACGGCCCATATTAAAGCGGAGCCGGTGGATATGATCATTCTGTCTGTTTTAACCACTGCACGTCCCAAGCGTGAGGTTTAACCTACTTTTTACAAAATTAATGTTTTAGTCTGAGAAGTGTCTGGTGGTGGTGGGCACACAACACGAGGCATGACCCAAGTGTGACAGGCGGTTGTCAACATTTTTTGGTTTAAAGGTTGTCTCTCTTGGGCAGCACGGTGGCGTAGTGGGTAGCGCTTCCGCCTCACAGCAAGAAGGTCCCGGGTTCGAATCTCGGCTCGGGGTGCCTTTCTGTGTGGAGTTTGCATGTTCTCCCCGTGTCCGCGTGGGTTTTTGCCGGGCACTCCGGTTTCCTCCCACCGTCCAAAGACATGCTGCCAGGTTAATTGGCGTACTGACTAAATTTCCCCAGGCGCCTTGCGATCGACTGGCGTCCCATCCTTGGTGTTCCCCTGCCTTGCGCCCTGTGTCTGCCGGGATAGGCTCCGGCTCACCGCGACCCTGTATAGGATTAAGCGGTTTCTGAAAATGGATGGAGGTTGTCTCTCAGCACACACTGTACGAAGTTCCTTTCCGAACCGTGCAGCCAAGTCACGGTTTATTTTCTTGTCCGATTCCCGAATACACCGGTAAGAAGTGGCGCTTGATTTGATGAAGCGCTAAATAGATTTTGTAACCTTTTTTTCTGCCAGCCTTAATTACTGAGCTGAAACCATCACTTTCACTCTAATTAAGAAGCTGTTATTTGTTTTTTGTCTTGGCTGGGGGCATATGGTTTCAAATCGGTGACTTGTTGATGTCTGGCTGAGTGTTTTGACAATGGCCATACAATTAACACTCTGAGTCACCTTGCACCTTGTGGTCCTGTGTGTTTTGTGCTGGACAGGAATTGTGTTATATGCCAAGTCTGGCTTATTCAGTGCAAGCCGACACAAACGGACTTTGTATTGATTTCGGTTTTCACAGCTCGATGTATGAGAATTAGCAAAGCTACGCTTTCGGGATAGCCGTGTCGAGCGATCCCCCTCTCTGAGGAACGCCTGAGGATGCCTCGAACGTGGGAGGTGAAACATCGCGAAGACGAGAGAGAGCGAGCACTCAACACAACGATCCCGAAAAAAGAACACCTTCGAAAAGCAATTCGCACAAACGGACTTTGAAAAATAACAGGGTATTGTTTCTAGCCAGGGATGCTAATCAAAGAGACTTGGGGATGGGAGATGTCAACCCAGAAGGATGGAAGCCATCAAACGTCGATGTCATTTGCAGTCTTCATTCCATAACAGGTTTGTACCATTTATTGCGGTTTGGTTATTGTTCTTTGCTTATGGGTAATAAATCAAACGCAAACCTGCAGCGCGAGCTATTTATAAATCACAGTATATGCAAAATGTATCACGTGTAATGTATTCTGCCTGTGTTATTAACAATAAATACGGCACCGTATGTGTCCAGTAGAAAAAACGTTCAGCTGCACCGCCAGCAGACAATCGTGGAAATGTAGTGCGTATTTTTAGTTCATCCTGGCTATAGGGGAGGTGGGGGGTGGGAAATATCAGTGTTATTTACAAAACACTGTTGTGTAGTACCACTATCGAACTGCAACCGCTATGTAATGCTATTCTGCAGCTCGTAAAAAAATTAGTTACAGCTTAATGTCCAATTTCCTATGCGTAATGATTTCGTTCATAGTCCACCTCAGAGTGAATTACTGTTTGTAATTCATCATTTATATAGGGTATAGCATTTAAATGGAATTGTGCTCATAGAAAGCAGTAATGTGTTCATAAAAACTCATTACCGACCACTGATGCCCCCGATGCCGAGTTGGATTTCATAATCTTCATATGCACATGGCCTAAAACCGGGCGGGCCCTTCGGTTAGGTGAGCATACTTACCACCTCAGCCAGTTTGCCTTCAGTTCATTGCACTGACCTCACTGAGGTTGGGTAATTCTACAAGGTGGTTATTACCAAACCGTCCAGTCCCATGTGAAGTGCATGTCGGGAACCTCCGTGACATCATTTTCAAGAGCTGGCCCACTGGGTGTTGGTGTCATGACCCAAATACCAAATTTTAAAAATTAATAATAACACGCCTTTGCCTTCTATTTCTTGCCAGGACAGGAATCACTCTGTGCTGTATTGGTGAGCGTGTCCTCGGTTTCGTGGAGCAGTGTATGGTCTCCGACGGATGTTGAGATGAGCTTAAATAACTAAGTGGAAATTACATTGTCATGATTTGCTTAATACTCTGCAATGTATGTGAATGCAGCAGGGCAGGCATGCCATTGGCAGGGGTGGGGGTCGATAAATGAGAGAACTAAAAAATGTGAAATGTCGGTTGCTTGCCGATGCTGGAAGAAGAACTTTCAAAGAAAAACTTCCGGTGACAAACTTCCACTGAAGGAAGTCTTCTAGAACTCCTCCGTCATGATGTTTTCGTCGACTATTTATCACTCTCCAGATATCTTGAAAAAGACTGGAATACCTACACTTTACCTCACCGCAAGGCAACCTGCTAATCTAACTGTGGTGTACCCATTTCTACTGCTGATTGGGCAGAGGCGGCAGCATTTAAACTGCCATGCTGGGAGATGAAACCGGTAACCTCTGGATTACAAATCCAGTGTGGTATTCTCTAACGCAGCAGCCCCCAAGGGCAGCATCCATGGCCATAATTATTTTCAGGCAAAATGTAGTAATTTTTCAATTTTCGGGGGTTTAGCCCATGACATCAATACATACACGGTGACCTATGCGTAGAAATTACCCGGTGCCACGTGGAGTTTAATGTCATATTACAGGCACAGAACGCATTGTGCTTTCGTGGTCCTCCGCAGAATGCTCCCTCAATTGGTGGCAAAAATCAAACCGTGACATTTTTGCAAAGTGGCTCGATTAAAAACCATTCTCACCGCACCAGCATCTCCAAATATTATATTGTACTGTAACCTTTTGCGTACGGTCGTGTTGGAATCGTTTGGGAGTCAATTCTGCACGTGTTTATACATTAATTGAATAAGCTGGAAAGCCAATCCATTAAAGGGGCCTGGTCCATTGTGTTATTGGGTTCAACTGAACACAATTATTTGCCGATGTAGGAGAATCGCTCTCCATACCTGTTCCATCGGGATACGGCTATCCCGAAAGAACCGCTATGGACGGCGATTCTCATTCACTGTATTTTATTGGTCACAGATCATGTGCTGGAAACACAGCCACATGGCTCAACGGTTTCTTCCAGCTTAAGTAAAAACTGACTCACTGACTAAGAACGTGTGGACAGTGGTAGCTATGCACTTTGGTCTTTAATCAAGTAGCGTGGAGGCACGGGTTGGTGGATCACACACAGGATGAAAAACTCCCTCCCCCTGGGGGTCGAGGTGCCATACCCCTGCTCGTCAGTACCGCAAGTGGACTAAATCGTCATCTGTTTTCATCTGTACGAGGTAGAGCCATTAAGTGGCTGAACGTCCTAACATAAAATCCAATGCAGGACCCTTCTGAAAAAAAAAACCTTTTACGACTCGGTGTGGCTTTCTGGATAAATAAAGTAAATTATTAGAAATGATTAATTATAGTTTGTAATCTACGCTATTATTTGACACGCTAGCAATAGAGTTAAGGTATTGTTTAAGTTTGGATTGCACGTGCCTCTTGTGTGAATGGACACCATTGACTGCTGTGTTATAACGCTGACCAAGCAGACTGAAACTGTGGCTGGAACAGGAGTTTGTGAGCATGCACAGCCATGCGTGTTATTGTTTACACTCGGCAAGGCAGCTATAGTAATGGTGTTGGTTTCAAGAACATAAGGGCATACCGGCGTCATTGTTTTCCACATTTTTGCATCCTTTTGGCTAAAAAAAAACGTGAAGAATCAATTATTAGAATATACTACGGAGATTTCAGCCTCTAACGTATTGTCATTATCTGCCTTTAGCAGAAGATATTTCCACAGGTTCTAAATATGTGGTTGGTGGTTGCTGGCCTCAACAATCCGCGCTCTGCCCTCCTACACATTGTGCTGTTTAAACGGTTGGCCTTCTTTGAGTGTTTATCTCTTGAGTGCAGGACTTCAATGGTGATGGCTCACATATTTCACTGAAGCTGGTACATCACTACTTTAAGCAGAGCAGTTTACTCTTTAGAATACACTCGCCTTAAGAATAGACTGGCTGAAAGGGCAAATATGCATTGTGTTTGTGGAAATCAAATACCCTATTTAAAAATGTGCAATTGATATTAACTTTTAATGCTTTACACCACAACCTTTTTTGTGCCTCCAAGTGCGAGTCTTTTAAAAAATCACATTTTGTGATGCCAAGTGCCCGTTTTTCATTTCATCTTTCCTACATGGTCATTTTAAAAGTTTGTTAACATTAGTAAGTGTTTCACACAGGGGGAAGAACAGTTGTGTTTATTGAAAAGTGTCTTGACATGTTGTGATAATTCATAAAAACAATCAAGTGACCAATGTTTATTTGAGCGTCGGTGTGCAAAGCCATACTTGTTGCTAAAGCCTCCCAGTGTTCATGTGACGCCACTTCCATTCATTTACTTGAAACCGCACAAAACTCTGGGCGAATGTTATTATAACGCAGATATGTTGTATGTATATATTTTGCCATCACAACAACTGATAATATACTGTAGGCCTCATTTAATCATTTAATTTTTGTTCCTTCGGTATTTCTTTGTTGCTATTTCTTTCATTGTTGACACGCTGTTTTCTTCGCGGCACTTGTGCAGCGCTTTGTGACCCTCGGGTGAAAGGCGCTATGTAAAATGCTATTATTATTATTAGTTGGCATGCATGGCTCTCGGTACAAAACACCGTTGTATTTGTCTCCTGCTTTAACACTGTGTCCCAGGTTGACATGTTTGTCTGATATCACTGTTGAAATCTTGCGTTATGCGATGGGGAAATCCTCGTTTTAAGAAACGCCTTGACCTAAGCCAGATGGATTTTTTTCTTCACTTTTTAGTTTTAGCCGTCTACAAAAGTATGACATGCTCAAGGCGTGAGTGTGGGGAATCGTGTTCCGTGTGTGTTGGCCACTATCGGACTGGGTGGCGTGTGTGTGGGCATTGCTGCGTGGATTGTGTTTGTTGCTCCACTCCTTGTACATTAAAGGGCGCGGATAAAACAGTCTTGAGTGATGGCAGGTGTGAGAAGTTTTTCCGCTCTGCCGAGAGTGTGGGCGAGAACTGAATGCAATGTTGTAGTTGGTTAGTTGTGGACTTTCAGACATTACAGTTTGTCTCTTATACGAGCGGGCCACTGAACACGTGTAACGTATATTTGCACTATTTTACACGGCTTGCAAGGAGATTCTACCGTAAAGTACTGCGTTATGATGAGAAACATGCCCGTACATAAAATTGTCTGAACGTTACGATGCTGTAGATGCACATTACGTTTAATCTCTCTTTGGATGGTGTCATGTTTTGTTGGTACCTCCACACACCTGGAAATTAGGTTTCCTAAAAAAAATTAACAACATTTTGGCAGGTGTTTATTTAATGGTGGCATTATTTTTCACACCAGTGGTTTTTTTTTATGGTGGGAGACATGTGGTGACGTTCCACGTGTGTGTATATATCGCATTCTATGAATGTTGGCTTTATATTCAACTTTTCTTATACAGAAACATTTCACCTAAATCTCGAAAATGTCAGTGAAGACTGACACTTACATAAGGCAGTACACCAATGTATGCATCGGAATACCATTCATCCATTCATGGAACTGCTCATTTTAAATTTAAGTATTTGTTGCAAGGACATGTTAATCTGCAAAGCATTAGTTTCTTGTAATAAATATCAATGGTTATTTTTTATTACAAAGCACGCGATTTGTAGTGGTATGATTTAACATGCAAAAGGAGCAGCCATGTAATTGCCGACATTTATTTCTATAGACACATGAGATGAGTGCGTTCAACCTTGGAGACAATTACTAAACTTTTAGTAAATTTGTACCAACAGAGCAATGGGCAAATATGTGTATCTGTTTGTACTACATTCACTTGCAGCGACACGTTTACGAATAATCGCTGAAATAGAGACACTTTACTAGAGGTTGCCTTATCGCTGACAACTTTCAAATGCAACATTTTGCACAAATGTGCATTTCACAATTGAGCCCAGCGTTTTGTGAATGATGACAGCTTGCATGCGCGTTGATTGCACGGGCATGTGTACATTTTGAGATCATTGAAGAGCACAACTTCAGCTGCAACTTGCTCTATCAAGCATTACCATATACAGTCTCTCCTCGACTTACGACATATGTGACATACGACCACTCAGACTTATGACGGCTGGCCGATTAACCCCATTATATCAGGATTAATGGGACGGCCGTCGTAAAATCTAACGGCGACCACTCCAGCTCCGTTATGCCGCAAGAAAGCCATATTTGTTATTGTCTTGGTCTCTGTCTGTGTTTGGGTGTCTAGCAGCTTGTTGTGTATTGTCTACAAACTGTTATAAGGGTATTTTCGTCTTACGGTGGGGTCATCGGACCGTAACCCAGGCGTACGTCGAGGAGAGACTGTTACTATAAGTTGAAGTGGAACATTTTAGGAATTATTTACTAACTGTAGTATTGAGCGTCTGCGCAGTGATAGACTGCATTGACCATTCTATAGACTTGACATAAACCTGTGTAAATGCATGAATGGAAAGTAAACGTTGAGTTAAACGCGCTTCCTGCTTGAACAAGCGTGGAATGTGATGTTCTGCAGTGTTGGAAATTCTGGGCCCAGTAGTGAAGATTTAAAACAAGCAACATTTATTGAATTGCTCTCCATAGCTTTTCGCATGAGATAGCTGTGTCGAGTGTTCCTTCTGTCTCCTTTGTGGCGGTTTCGCCTCCCACGTTGAAGGCATCAGAAACGCCTTATGATACTTCCAATATGCGAGGCGAAACCACGCAAAGGAGAGAGGGAACACTCGACGCGGTTGTCCCGAGAAGAACAGCTATGGAGAGCAATTCTCATACATCGAGCCGTGAAAACCAACACTTATACAGCAAATTAATTCACAATAAAAAGTGGACAAAGCCTCGAGTGGTTTGGACAGTCTGGGTCGCATCAGCAGTCAGGCCTGTTACCTTTTGATTAATTTTTGTACAAATTCCATAATTGGTTTGGATCCGTTAATCAATAGGGCAACCACCGTGTGTGTGTGTGGGTGTGCTATACATACGGATTGCTCGTAAGTTGGATAGATTTAGGAATTAATTGATGTACCAGTAGAACAATAGATTATGTACACTTTGTAATAGCATCTTTCACAGAATGTGGGGTTTACCGCTGTAATGTGGTATTACATGAAAGGTCTTTATTTTTTTTTTAACACGATACTACAGGAGATTATTAAAAACGGCATTTGTCACTAATAATTGGAACAGTCGCACGGTGTTTGTGTGCAATTTCAAAATTCACCTTTTGTAAACTAGACATTGATACAATGATTGTAACCCAATCCTGAGATGGCAAAACAACTCGTAATATAGCCAGCTCACCGCAGTTGTTTGAAATTACATTTTGTCCGTGTGCTTAATGTGAGACTCATTATTTGAAAGTCATTAGGTTAACCTGGTGACACTTTTCCATAAAAAGTTAAACAAATTGGTTATTGCACCAGAGATTTATTTTTCTCTTCTCGCACTGAGATTAATAGAATGGAAATACAACGAATGTTAATGCGCATCCTAGGAACTCTGCTGGAGGTGTGTGTTTTTAATAAAATCTATTTGTACTATAAGAGCAGCGAGGGATTAATTTTTGCCACTGGAGATAAGGTTTCCAAGTTTAAAGAACATTAAAGCAATAATAGGTGTTGGTGACGTGTGTATTGTTGGAGCGGGGGGGTGGGGAACGTACATTTACTAATTACCTATGGGACGCGTGCATTGCAACGAGGAAGAGACACTGCGTCAATATTGGATGGGCCGTGTTTTTTTCCATTTCCAGCTGAGGTACAGATCGGATGTTTGTCACTTACCGAGAAACCTAATTCCCCGAGCAGAGGAAACAGAGAAAATTACCATTTTTCTAACTACAGTGGAGATTACTTGGCGTACAAGCACATTAAATCCCATTATAAATGCAGGAGGCGTGCCTTTCTCGTGTGCAGCTTATTGAGGGTTGTTTAAAACATTCATTAATAATAGCTCTGGAATGATCGATAGAATCCGCATTCTGATTTAGCAGCACGGCCCCGAATTCGCCATGAACCTAACAGCAACAACGCTGAAATGAAGTTGATTGCAGCACCTGACATTACCATAAGTCAAAGTCACTTAGACAAAAGAGTGGGTTTTTTTCCCGCTCACAAAGCATTTTTCTCTGGTGCCATTCTTGCTTTTATCAATTGTTTCAGGTTCCGTTAAGGATGCGCCATGCAAGTGTCTGATTTTAGGTGTGACATTGTATTGTCAAAATGCCACTTATTGTGCTCGTAGGATTGCGTTTCTCATACAAAACCGCATCGTAATTCGATGTATAACGTTGCCAAAGCGCAACACCAGCGCACGGGTGTTCAATCCAAATCACTAAGGCTTGGTGACACCGGCAATGCATAACGCCATAAGCTACAATTAAGAAACTCAATATACATCAACGGAGCTATCATCCATCAAGTATGGGATGGAAATGTATTCTGAATTGGTAACCTCTGTCGGTCACACACTCTCGCGATGTTCCTGCACGGCGCTGCCCATAGGGCGTGCGCGTGTACAAGATGTGAGTCAACGTTGATTCTGGCTGAAATGAGCGTTGGAGTGGTGCTCATGTCCCGTTTACTTCCCGGAGCCAATGAGCATTTCACGTTATTATGGGAGAAGTGGGAGCCGGGGGTGGGTTTGTTCCCCTCTCAACCAGTGTGTCGTGAGCTCTCAGTGGGCCGCAAGCGCCAATCTAGTGATCCGCGGAGACCAGACCCAAGTCGGCTTTGAGGTTGGAAAAGTATGGCCTATTCGTAAAAAAACCCACTGCTGTTGACTTGTGTTAAAGCGGCACATTATTTTATAGACCCTGCCAGGATGATGGGCTAAGTCGATCTCCAACCAGGGTTTGAATTTTGACCCATCTGGTTGCCTGCTTACTTACTGCCGGTGGTGAGCAGCCTGTATGTGCCTTGGCGGCCGTTAACCCCTGAGCCTATTGCAAGGTGCTGCATCTATGATTGTCATCTGTGGCAATGCGGCACTCGGCCATCGTGGGACGAGTTGAACGTCTTCCGCAGGATCACATGCGCACATTGCACTGTGTCTTCGGTGATGGTCGCAAAACGCTGCAGGAACACTACAACGGCTTCCAAGACCTTCCACTCCACGGTACTTCTTATACATTACCTACGTAGAGGTGGCTCGAGGTGAAAGGGTTAGGTGAAATGTAATGACAACAGCAACAACAACACAAAATCTGCAGAGGGATGCATCAATTCGACAGACAAGACACCCTGGAGTGATGAAAAATGAATGACAGTGATCCTGTAGTTTGGCTCACTGGGGGCTTGGAGGCTGTTAGGATGTCTGACACTTGGGATGCAGAGGGCATCGGATTGTAATGCCTCGGTTTGTTATACAAATTACAAAGGCTCTCATTACCACCTCTACCACATTGAAACGCTCACGTGCGCTAACCGACGTTCTTAAAAATCCGTGGCTCTCGGGCCTATACATCTCTTGTAATTGCCCCATTGGGTCAAGGTAGAAGCGTTCACGTCGCGATCCCTGTCAGGTAGTACTTGGTATTGCCTGCGAATTCTACCAAACAC
>JAZEWU010000022.1:6111508-6123306 GCA_036362915.1 Geotria australis | reverse complement strand
GAACGCCTCTCATGACCCTGCGATGTAGCAATCCATCCAGCACCTGCACGTGGGCTGATTTCATCGCTCCGTCTCCGAGGTGTACGTGCTCTCTGGCGCTTTGATTTGCTTGCCTCCCACTCCGTTGTTGTTATTATGATTATTGCATATCGTGAATCGAGCCGTGAAAACCTACATCAGCACATTATTGCCTACCCTCAAAAATATACTGACAATTTGAAAGAAAGGTCTTCGCGGCTGCACACATAGCAATTAGACGGTCGGTTTTTTTTAAATGATACATTGGTCGGAGCAGAATTATGACATCATTCAAAGGTCTTATATTGGTGGGAGTTTTGAAGGCAAATGGCAGGCTCATGCATCAGACGGTGAGCTGTGTAATACATCAGCCCGGACATCACTTAAGTCGGATAATGCAGAAAAAGCGACTTTGTTGAACTGGTCATGTGTCCAGAACTCGAGCTATATGCGTTCCCAAGGTCATGTTAAACAGTCCAAAACACCTCAGGGAAAAGGAAAATACAGACGATGGTGTTAGAAAGGACAATCTCTAAGATGAATTAAAGGGTGAAAATCGCTTTCCAAAGCTGTTCTTTCAGGATAGCCGTGTCGAGCGCTCCCTCTCTCTCCTTCACGACGCTTCGCCTCCCACGTTGAATATATCCTCAAGCGTTCTGAATTTTCTAGAATTTTCTGAGCCTCCGAACGCATGAGGATGCCTCCAACGTGGGAGGCAAAACGTCAGAAAGGAGAGAGGGGGAGCGCTCGACACGGCGATCCCGAAAGAACAGCTTTGGAAAGCGACTGTTACGCATCGAGCTCTGAAAACCGACATCAGAATTAAAGGTTGCCTTGAATTTGTCTTGAAGTGACGTTGGGAAAGAGTCTTGAAAGCTAAAAAGTGGGAGACGTTAATTTTGGAATATAGACTCTGAAGTTAGGGTGATTTTGAAAATGGAGATTATGGTAAAATAACGTGTATTAAAATGTTCCTTTTGTTCAACGCTATATAACTGAATATATGACAGGACTTTAAAATAAAAATTGCAATTCTGCACGAAAATAAAATTTACATTTTAATATTAATTCCGCATAGGTGTGTGTAATTTAAAATAAAGGCAGAGATGAGCATTTTCATTCCTTCTCTCCTTTCAGAATATTAAACGCAACAGGGCGGTTTTCTGAATCAGACAAACGCTAGCCAGCATCCAATTTAAACATTGCGAAAACATACACCGCGAGTGATTTAATTTAACTACCGACATTTCAAAGTGCGCTTTTATAAGCGAACCAGCACACTTTTCCGTCACGTTGTGCTAGCGGAATAAATGAAAAAACCCTCACATTACGATGATATGTAGTGGCGGTTACAGTGAATGTATGCATTACGCACTGTTCCTTACAAAAGGGTAAGCGTAAAACGTTCTAGAATATAGGCGTTGAAATCTTTCCACTTCATCATATTACGCTGGCAAGCATCGCTGTGTGTGCGAGTTGTTTAAGAAGTGGATAGCTCCCGCGCGCCAAACTCTAAAAAATTCCACTCATTTGCATCAAAACTTTTGTGTCCTGGATAGCGGGCAGACAAAGTAATGGACCCATTCAGGTGTATCCATGATGCATGTGTGATGAACGAATCTGCCCTTTGGATGAAAAATGATGCTTGTCCGTGTCGTTTAAATGCCGAAAAGTATCACGTTGATATCACATATTTATCAGGGGTTGATAATTTCATGTCTAAAAATAAATGTTGCCGTAACAAACAAGTTTTGCGCCGGATTTTTTTTTTGTCGTAACCTTTATGACCCGACCGGCGTCCTCCTACGCTCGTTCTCTTGGCTCCGTCGCTTGGTTGTTCGGTGGGGGCACCTTGACACTGACATTAGCCAACGGCCACGTGGCTGGCTCCGTCCGTACACTTCAAGTGGAGCACGAGTGGCTGTGATGTTGAAATAGAGACGTGTGTTGTTCCCGTCGCAGGGCTGGGCTTTTTTTTCGTGATCAGGAGAGTGTGTGGGTGATAAGGGCCGAGCTATTCCAAACGTGCGCGGCGGCAGATGGTAATAATAATAATAACAACAAATACAATTTATAACGCGTGGCACATATTACATTTTGAAGGTATTCATTCAAAAAGAGAACGACTTGGAGTCGCTATTAAATCACACTGGCGGGGGAGAGCGGAAGTCAGCCAACATGTTAACCGGCGACAACCCGCCAGACGCTACGTCCTATATATTATGACGTTATCGGCCAATTAATGAGGGTTTTTTTGTATTAGTTACGGTGGAGAAAGCGGGGAAATTTGTAGAAAACCCCACGCAGAACAGGGGAGGAACACGCAAACAAACACAGAAATGCGCCCGAGGCTGGTATCAAACCGCCTGGGGCACGGGGATTTTCTTTTCTGAGAGAAGTGGCGGATGTTACCGCTGCATGAGACAGACAACCCTGTCTCGTGCAAGTGGGTCACTCTCAACGGCAGCCTCGATCCCAGTTGAGGCCCAAACGGCCCCGGCGCCAAGCCGAGAGCAACAACCGTTTCATTCTGTCCGATGATCTGTCACTGTCTCGTAGGGAGCGGCGTGTCCTTTTCTGCGCGCTTTGTTTGGACGCCCTCGCACACGTCAGTGTCTTGAGGTTAATGTGTTGTTGGGGTTTGTAATGCATCGGTTACGAGTGCAGATGGAAACAAACCGAAGGAAAATGTCCTTGAGGATTTTTTTGTTGTTGTTCTTTCTGCTCTCACACTGGTAACGTAATTACGTTGTGAAATATTAAAATGTATGTAAGTTTTTGTAAACGGTAGCTTTTAAATGACCGAGTCTATTGGCACGTTAATGTGATTTATTTACGACATAATTCGCTAAACGGATGAATGGATTTGCTATCCGTGCGCAATATAGACATTTCATCAAAAAATGCACCATACAATGTAAGGTGTTGTCTGTTTCGTAAGTCGTGTTATAGGTGGACATTTTTATATTGGGCACATGCTCTCGTAAAATAATTAAACGTGAAATGCCTTTAGAAAAATAAACACGAATATAAATAATTAATATCTTCAGATTGTTAATCTTGCAAACAGACCAACAATAGTAGAGTAAATATGCTACAATTATACACAATTGCAATAACTGCAAACCGTGTGTTTAACGCCCTTTATTACGGTTTAAAATTCCGTTATTGCACTTTTAGTTTAAAGAGCAAACAACACATTTACGTGCGCTTGCTACAACCAAAACTCTGCCAAATCAATTAACTTACATTTCATTTACTAAGAACATTCTGCGCTTTTGAAATCTCTCAATTGCCGATACAAGCGTGACTATCGTGTTCACACAGTTTTCCGGTAAACAACGGAGGACTTCACTCTCAACGTTGAACAAGAAAGAGAACCGCGAATTTTTTTTTACCTAGAGGGTAATTAAATTAACATTCAAACGAGAGGCAGAAACTGCAAGTTTCACGAAGCCACTTTAATTAAAGGTAAAAAAATGTCTTCAGTGGCTCATCGCCAAAAATCCACAGGATTTGGCGACTGTCACTATTAATGAAACGCTTTCTTCTGTCACAGTGTCTCTCGGTAATTCAAATTAAACACTACATGTGTTGCATGTTTGAATGCGTTTTAACAGCACTGATGCATCTTACGCCCGCTATGAACGTGACTAAATTAAACGAACGCCGCCGTTACCGAACCATTATGTCAAGTTTATAGCCAATCGACTGTCTGTGCTATTTTTGAGGGCTGATAAGGGGTTATGGTCAATATTAACTGCCCCGGATTCGTTAGAGGTTATGGCCTCAATGTGCCATATCAGAAGATTACAAAACATCACCCTCAGCTGCCAAGCAAGCCTCCACCGTGTCAGTTTGCCAATAGGATGAGTAAAGTCCGTTCACCGAAATAGAAATGTGCAAATGCGCTCTCCCGGAATCTGCTGAGACAGCTGAAATTGAAACGAAGGGAAATGTATTGGCTGCACAGACATTAACTTGATTTAATAGGGGATACTGCTTTGTAACTGCGCACGCGCAAATAACCAAAAAAAATAATAATCCCCCACCGGTCTACATGACATGTCCCCAAAATGGGATGGAAATCATCACACTTGCCGATGTGTCTCCGCTGCTGCAAGAGAGCCATACCCTGTCGGCGCGTTACAGCCGAGTCGATGCCGTGATGGGTCTGAACAGGTGTGTTCATACATGTGATTAGGTTTAATGAGCGAATAAAGGAGTGCTAATTGCGCTCGGAGTGAAAAGATACCCAAAACCAAAGATTGGGATACATGTGCACACGCGCTGGCGTGCTCTGTTTGCGGTGTGAGAGCAGCGCTGGACCTGTCCGCCAGTGGAAATGGCATATTTTTAGACGCGTTTCGTTTGTAGCATGTCCACAGAATGCGCAGCGGTGGACTGTCGATAATTCGCTCGAATACTCGTCCCGTTTGCAATTAGCTGCCGAGCAAATGTAGGGGTTGGTCTCCGTTTACATTTTGGTTGGAGATATGAATTCCGTGATGAGTTGGAGCTGGTTGCTGTGGCGTCCCGGCTGGTATCAGTAACAAACACCTAGCTCAAGCTCCTCTCTAACAAGCTCGGAGTTGTCTCAATTGAAAGTCTAAATTTAAACCGAGCAATGCACACGTCAAAGTATGCTGACTATGCGCCTGGTGCTGACTTATCTGTCACTTCACATGCTCTACCAAGACATTATCATCAAGTTTCAGTTGCACGCTCAAAGTAACGTGCTATTTATTTGCCTTTTGCAAATACACATTTTCATATATTGATGGTCATTTTGAACTGACAATGAACAAAAAAATTGCTGTGATTTCCAAGACGGATATAACCATCATACGAGGAATTATTTCAGTCCTCTAATGTCACGGGTCTTGCCGTGTCCAGCGCTAGCCTATTGCAATCACAAGTGGCACATGTCAGATGCACGTTAACCTTTACTTGAATAATGAGACCCTTTTCTCTGGACCATCGGCCAGGCTGCGTTTTGTCGAGCAGCAAGGTCACGTGTGGCCAATGTAATTAATGTAAGATGCATGCAGAACTATTAATCACTCAGTTTATTATGTTGGCCAGAGCTGACCTTGGCAGTTTTCGGAAATGAAGCTCGAGTCGGGGACACGTGGGACAGGACTTGACTTAATTCAAGAAGCGACGCTCGAACCGATAATGCCGGTTGATAATGCTGACGCTTCAGATGTAGGTTTATATTAGTTGACCTTTTCGTTCCTTTAAAGTGCCGAGTCTGCAGCAAGGTACGAACCAATAAACATCACGATGGAAGCGACTGATAAGCGAAATGTTAGATACAATTCTAGAGCAGCACAGATCATCACTGTCTTGATCATCATTCTCATCATCATCGTTGTCATCATCGGCAGCAGCATGAATCAGAATACGTTGTTCGCTATAGCGTGTTGGGATCGTTACGCTGACTGTTCTACTTTTTTAAAAATGTATCTTCCGTTGCGTGAGACCTCATAACAATGAGTGCTGCACTGTGCCAACACTGTGCTACAAAATACAAGCTCTGGCTCTGAATGGTCTCCATCAATCAGAGACGTGCCATAGGAAGGAAAACGCACATCCTTCAGTAAGTGTTTTTATATCCTAAATCACTCCTTTGCAGCTACAAACTACTATATAATAGATGTTTGTTTTTAACACCAGCTTGCATCCTGCCTTGATTTGGTATACTTGTGTGCTTTTGACCTAAAGTTCGTGAGTTTCTTGATAAATGTATTGTGAACGATGATGGGCTTAAATGGGCCCTTAAGTAAAATTAACTCGTAGGTCCAATTCCAGTGATGACACCGCCTTACGTTGGATGGCACTACGGTGTTCCCTCATTTTACGATATTAATCCGTTCCAGACCACGTATCGTAATTTGAAACCATCATGAAGTGAGACCAATCATACTGTACATTATTTTATGGTAATACGTTGCAAGACCTTGGAAGTTGAGACGTAAACACTTACACGCGCTGCTATTGGCTGAGAAGCTACCCGAGTGGCATGCGTTTGCATCGCTGCTTGGCTGCTGGGCCACCCACGCTCACATGCAGCCATATCGTAACACGTATCGTAACATAAAAATTTGATCGTAATGTGGAACGAGTGCTATTATAGAGCGTATATCGTAAATTGATTTCATCGTATTGTGAGACGATCGTAAAGCGAGGGACCACTGCATACGCCGAATCTGCATATACTTAATAACAAATATTCATAAAAATGCAATAATTTACAACCCTTCGCTATGCCCTGCTGAGAGAAGGCCTTTCCATTCCTTGTCAGTTATGGGTTGTTGAGGGGCGGGGAGGTGTTTTGAACATACTTCACCGTGCCTATCAGTACAGGTTGGTGACGGTAAGCTTACGGGACTGTTTGAGATGTTACCTGCCACGACCGCTAGCAGATGATCACAATTCCAAACGGTGGAATCTCAATCGGAATCGAAGACAATTCATGGTAGGGTCGTGGGATTGGCAACATTTTAACGTCGCCAGGACTAATGTTGCAATATAGCCACAATATCATCCCATTGCATTGCACAAGTAATATTCCTGTCCTGCTATGGAGCTCTCCGATGTGGTTAGAACGATGGATTTTGAAACATGTGCGCAAGTTTTGTAAATCCCACGACACACTCACCTCTTGTCTACCAGATAATCAATACTGCCTTCTTATTATGCTGGTTTACCTCACTAAACACGACCTGTCGATTGATTAACTCCGGTGTTCCCCTGCCTTGCGCCCTGTGTTTGCCGGGATAGGCTCCGGCTCACCGCGACCCTGTACAGGATTAAGCGGTTTCCAAAAATGGATGGATGGATGCTTAATTGTTCTGTGTGCCAATTTATTGCCTTGGCACAGTTTAGCCCAAAAGGGTCGCACCGTTACCCCCGCAAATTGGTGCCGCGTCCCGGAAGCGTTGGACGGAACGAGTGATAATTCCCCACGCCGTCCATCCAGCTTCCCAACCCCCCCCCCACACACCATCTCGCATCTCGTCATCGAAACGCGTTAAATTAAAATCTACCTGCAGTGTGCCCTTAAATAGACACCTCCTAAGTGCAGAGGAGGAAAAACAAATGATTTATTACACTGAAATATCACAGCTCATTAAGCGGCATCAGTTCAGTCTGTTTGAAGTGCATTAAAGTGGCAATGTTAATATTCTCATTTTGCTGAAGCCGATCATTATGGGTAATTGCAGTGTTGCGTAGTGCCTGCGCCGCTCAAATTTGATTGTGTTTCTCTGACAGACAGCAAGTTGCGTGACCCTGTTACTGGACTGTGGCAAATTAAATTTTCCACCGTACCTGATTTGTGTCATTTATCATAACGATTTTATTTCATTAATTCTACAACCCGTGGTATTCTTCTAAGTCGGAGGCTGCGGTGCCCTTGTAAGAAATAGTAATAATAATAATAAATCTCACTGAAGATAACACAAATAAAATATTTGTCAAATGTGATGTAAAATAATGTACTGGCCGCCAAAGAAGATTGATGGGAAAATAAGAGTGTATTAATGCGCGGCACGGTGACGCGGTGAGTAACGCTTGCCGCCTCACAGCAAGAATCACCTGGGTTCGATTCCCAGCTTGGGTGTCTTTCTCTGTGACGTTTTCACGTTCTCCCCGTGTCTACGTGGGTTTTTGCTTTGTACTCCGGTTTCCTCCCACAGCCGAACACACGCTGCTAATTGTCTTGATTAAATTTCCCCGCAGTGTCCTTGGCATCCCATCCTGGGTATAGCCCTGCCTTGTGGCCCGAGTCTGCCGAGATAGGCTATCTCGAGGCTAAAGCACGGAGTTGTAATGAATGAATGAATACAAGAATGTGTTAATAATAGCCATGCCAACATGACACCAAGGCAATGATTCCATTGTGACCCGAGTTAGATCTGTCCTCTAGAGATCTGTGTGCTCTGAAGAAAATGTCCCTTTCACACTATGCTGGGCAGCCGTACATGTTCCCTACGCGGCGGAGATAGTGATGCCGTCATTGAGGAGTTCACATTGACACACTGCCGTTTTTAGAACCCTGTCATTGTTTGCCATCTGACATATAATATAAAGACAAACAAAGATCCCCTGTGTAGCCTTAACAGACTGTAGGGTCAAGTGCCATTAGCGAGCACCTATAAAGGTCGACACGGCACACGAGAGGGTGGGTGACCAGCACCACGCCCGGCCGCCTTTGTCTCCCTAGTGGCAATGTTTACACACCGCACTAGGTACTCATTTGAGGCTGAGTCGACCTAGGGGAGGCCCAGGACCGGTTCAGAAAATCGTCACTGGTGTTGGTGGCCGTCAACGGGATTCCAACTCGGGTCGCCAGATTCGTTGCCCAGTGCGCTAACCACTGAGCTACCGCTCCCCACATATAATATAAATACAAGTTATAACGCGCACATATTTAATTTTGAAGGTATTTCATTCGAAGAGAGAACCAGGCGGTTAGCCGGCGCCAACATTTCACGGACACGGTTTCCTATATGATATGATGTTATGGGCAAATTAATCAATAACTATTGTTTAGTTCTGGGAGGAAACCGGAGAATCCGGAGGAAACCCACGCAGAACAGGAGGAGAACACACAAACGGGACAAGAACCGCCTCGGGCAGATTTATTTCTGTTAGGTGCAGATATTACCACTGAACCACCCTGAATTTTTTAGATATTCTTGATTTCTTTTAGATGGGTGGAATACATCATATATTAAGACTTCGAGTGTCTATTATTTTACGAAAGATCGAAAAGAATGTGTCTCAAAGTAAACTTGTCTTTGGCATCAGCCACACAACAACAAGCTGGCTCTTGAAATTACTTATGAGTTTTATATATGACTCTGTCGAAGTCTGTTGAAAAGCGTTTCGTGAGTCTGCCCACGAAAGGGCCCAAGTGTTTATGATGACGGTTGTTTTCAGACTTTCTCATACCCGGCTGTTTTCTATCGTGTTTCAGCAGTTGCGTTACTCACACAGAGACGCGTGCTGCTGCAATACGAGCTGAGCACGCACATTTGTTCCCACGTAAAACGTCCGGTGTCTGCCAGATTTGTCAAGTGCTCCTGGAATCAATTGTTGTCTGATGGCGTTATCAAGTAGCGCCTGTGAAAATCAAGCGCGGATAAAGGTCCCGTGGCCTCTAATCAAGCGGCATTCATTCTTGATTTCTTGAAATAAAAATTCGTAGTTTTTGAAGCGTTCCACAAAAGTGCTGCTTCCTCTCAAACTCGGCATACATAAAGAGATCAAGCATTTCTACATTGGCGGTTTCAATCCGGCGTTTCACATCAGAAATAAATCGAATGCAAGCTGTATGTTAACAGGTGAAGTGTGTTGAAATGCAGATTTTTTTTTAAGACTCAGTGGCCCTGCCTGTGATAGCTTAATGGGTTCCACTTTTAAAAAGTGTCATGTCACCGTAGACAGGGAGACAGTTCTTTCTTGTCGAATTATTTTAACAACTGTTTTTTCGGCTGTGCTGATGGAGGTTTTCACGGCTCGATGTATGAGAATCGCTCTCTAGAGCTGTTCTCTCGGGACGTGCCTTCTCTCTTCTTCGCGACGTTTCGCCTCTCACGTTGGAGGCATGTTGGTGGCGCAGTGGTAACATGTGCGCCTCGTGGAAAGAAAGTCCTGCCCTGAAGCGGTTCGATTCCTGCCTCGGGCGCCTTTCTCTGTGGAATCAGTGTGTTCTGCCCATGTTCTGCGTGGGTTTCCTCCGGGTTTTGCGATTTCCTCCCACAACTAAAAAAAAAGCACACTCGTTAATTAATTCACGGCTTGATGTATGAGAATCCCTGGACTTGTTCAACGGCAAAACAACGTGGAGGAAAGAGAGGGAACATTCGACGCGGCTATCCTAAAAGAACAGCTTTGAGCAGCCGGTGTCTGGCAAGTTGGCGCCGCCTCTCTGCGCTTTCCTCGCGCCTTTTAAGGCCAGCACTGACTATTATATCTCTAAACGTTCAAGGGCTGTCCGCAACTAAATAAGAACTTGCTGCAATGGGAAACCGTCACATATAACCAATCACGCTTCGAAGAATCGAATCGAATTCGAATTCGACCGTCGGCCTGCTATATTAGTTGCTGCGTGTTGTGTGTTTTTTTTTTTTACGCAGGGAGCCGCTTTATTTCGGGATCCGCTTTGAGTGACGGCGGCATTCAAGCGAAAGCGCTGTCGGCAGAGTCCGGCTTTCTGTGCAACGCGAGTGCCGTTGCCGACAGGTGGTGGTCTCTCTCGCTCTCCCCCATTGATCCACATTGCCGGCGTGACACCGCGGAGAGGGGAAAGTGCGTCCGTTTAAAACACTGGCGCCTGTGATGGGTAGGGGGGGGAGCCCTGTTAAGTCATCCGTCGGTAAGTGCCGGCACGGAGCACGGAGCACGAAGCACGGGACGCGCGGTTTAAACAGGTGCGCGCGTGTACGCCTGGCTGATGACGCCAGGTGCACGACTCAGCTAAGCTGGATGGTGCCCCGTGTACTGTGTGTAAAATGTCAGCGGTGAAAGTAACTTACATTTCTTGTCGGTATCACAGGTCGTATCGCAAGCCTCCCCTCCACCCACCCCCGAAACTTTACACCTTTTTCGATTCGATTCTTCGAAGCGTGATGGTCAATATGGACAGTTTCCCATTTCAACAAGTTATTCTTTAGTTGCAGACAGCCCTTCAACATTTAGAGATATAATAGTCAGTGCTGGCCTTAAAGGCGGGCATTGGCCTCTATTATTGCTCCAGACTGAGGGGATTATGGCATCTGTTGAGCTTCTGGACATCGTTTGTCTTTCAGTTCCTTGGCTTCGAAGTGTTTGATAGAATTTGCAGGTAATACCAAGTATTACTTGACGAAGAAGAAGACCTGTATTCTACCGAATGCTTCGGCCACGGTACGCCAGACCAGACCGGTACCGGCTTACTTTTACTTCTGGATAAATCCCCATGTCCGGTACAGAGGGCACTTCTCTATAATCGTCCGACAGTTCTGCAGGATTGCTTAAAGCAAGCCAGACGACCACTGATTAAAACGCGGAATGTTAACAGCGGTTCAGAGTTTGAGTATTTTGAACCAATGCCGCTGATAACATGTGCTCCCAGAAGGCCACATGTCGGGTGTGTTCTATACATCTATTTACAATGTAAACATGTTGATTTATGTGGAGAGACACCACGGGAGGGAGGCGGTTTGAGTCACATCGTGGATGGATGCTCTCATCCCAACAGCACTCTTTCATAAGTTTCTGACTGTGCCGCTTCAAACTGCATATTGCGGCCAAGTGGCGGCCATGTAGAATCCATACTACTCATTCATACTTTAGCAAGTACACACTTCACTATGTATAACGCAGTCAATTGTAAATAAATGCATAATAACTGACATTACTGACATTTGTGAGCCTCTTTTGCAGGTAACAAACAGCCGCATTTCTATTCACGAATAAGAAGGAGTGTTTCCATGTTGCCACACGTAAAGGAGCACTGCGCAAGTAGAGCTCGCTAGCCGATATATTCCGTGACATATTTCTCGGTGGAAACGGCTGGCATTAACTCCGTCACATGGTCTCCATCCAAATTAACTTGACGACAATTCCACTGTACTGATGTCGGGTTTTCAAGGCTCGATTCACGGTGGTTGCTCTTCAGAGCTGTTCTTTTGGGATAGCCCTGTCGAGCGATCTCCCTCGCGACGTTTCGCATCCCACGTTGGAAGCGTCATCAGGCGAGACCGGACTAACTCAACATCATCAAGCGC
>JAZEWU010000022.1:6095735-6111408 GCA_036362915.1 Geotria australis | reverse complement strand
AAGACAGTAAAAAAAATAGCCATCCTTAATAACCCTGCACACAGCGGGGCGTTGTACCACACGGTTAACTTGTTGTATCGCACGGTGGAAAGTCAATCAGCGGTCTCTATGTTCACGTGAAGGCTGCTGAGACGGCAGAGGGCTTCGGGATAAACCCGACGAGTCCGGACTAACCCAGGAAGACAACTTGGTCTGATTCATGTCGCTATATTGGCCATAATTTCACCAAAGAGCGGGTATGTGACGGCACTGTTACAACACCGCTACGAACGCAGTGACCCGAGTTCGATTTCCAGCCAGAGCCAACGTCAGCGACGATTGATATCTAAATTAGTCTCGTTCACCTCTTCGCCGACCGGCACTGATCAGAGTGAGCGAGTGTCAGTCATGGCGAGGGGGGGTGGGTTGCTTGTACATACACAGCGTGGAATTGCGGTGAGTTTAATACAATCATCTAATTGTGATTATACATGTTGTGTTATTGTTACCAAAAGCTCTAGCCGTCTATTAGTGTATGCACTTTGGCGAGTTGCCTATTATGTATTTCCAACGCAATGTTTAATTGTTTTAACTACCTTGTATTTTATTTGTCCGCGTGGGTTTTTGCCGGGCACTCCGGTTTCCTCCCACCGTCCAAAGACATGCTGCCAGGTTAATTGGCGTACTGACTACATTTCCCCAGGCTCCCTGCGATGGACTGGCGTCCCATCCTCGGTGTTACCCTGCCTTGCGCCCTGTGCCTGCCGGGATAGGCTCCGGCTCACCGCGACCCCTCTACAGGGTTAAGCAGTTTCTGAAAATGTATGGATGAACAACAACAATCATTGAGAATTGCTCTCGATAGCTGTTCTTTCTGGATAGCCGTGTGTAGCGGTCCTTCTCTCTATTCCGCGACGCTTTACCTCCCACGTTGGAGGCATCATCAGGCGCTATTACAACCAGTATCACAATCATCTTAAGTTATAATTTGATCTATGTGGTAATCACCGTCACTGTCATCATCCTCTTCAGGTTTGAGATTCCTCGATCCCGATTGGTTGCTTTGGCACCTTTCGTGTTGCCATCTGCACACACGGTCTATTCGCATTTTTTCCAGCTTCCGATTGGTTGTGGGATTTATTGCGCATTGCCGACCACCCCCCCACCTCCCACCCCGTTCCACGGGTCTAATCTATCATCAGTCGAGAATTCGGATGGTTTATTTTTGAAATGTTGGACTAACAGCAGAATTCTGAAAAGTGTGAAAGCAAACTGCACGAATCTGCTCCCAGGTGTCGCAGCTTCAATAGCTCTCTTTGCAGACATCAGCTGTCAATTACTTTTCTTGCTGTGTAGATAAGTCGTCCTCTCTTTATCAAATGTTATATATATATATAGGTCTCGGAATATGGCTAGATCTAATTTTGTGACAAACCAAATAGGTGACCAGGCAGACGCCATGAGTTTTCAGCACTTTAAAAGCCTCCTATTGTAATCTCCAGTGGCAGCCCGGTGATTTTCACCACGACTCCCAGTGGAGAAGCCTCGGCGCGCTGATACGAGCACCACTTTGGTCCCCTGAGCCTCGAACACCGAGCCACTAAGCCGGAGTCGGCCAGTCACCACTCGTCAATACACCGTGAGTGTCAGTCGCACGGGAACATGCACTTTCAGCGTGGTTGGGGACACGGTGGCGCGGTGAGCAGTACTGCCGCCTCACGACAACAAAATATACCCCGGTTCGATTCCGGTTGCCTTTCCAAAGTCTGTGTAGAGTTTGCGTGTTCTCCCCGTGTCCGCGTGGGTTTCGCCTCTCTCCTTCACTAGGTTTCGCCTCCAACGTCGGAGGCATCATCAGGCTAATGAAAACCGACATCAATACAAAGTTAATGTTGATATATTCCACCGCCTACAACACCGACTAGGGAAACGGGTTACGACCCAGGTATAAAGCCTCGCATAAGCGGACCGGACTGTGGTGTAATGCAGCGGCTCTTAACCTGGCGTGCATCACACACCCCTTGGGGGTGCGAGATGCTCTTGCTGCTGGTGCGAGACATGCCGTATTTTTGCATTTATTGCATTATAAATGTATTGTATTATAAATGTATTGGGGATCAAGGTAGAAGCGTTCACGTCGCGATCCCTCTAAAGTAATACTTGCTATTACTTATTCTACCGAACACTTCGAAGCCGAGCTGAAAGACAACGATGTCCAGAAGCTCAACAGATGCCAGATGCCCCTCAGTCTGGAGCAAGAAGAGAGGCCAATGCCCGCTGCCTTTAAGGCCAGCACTGACTATTATATCTCTAAATGTTGAAGGGCTGTCCGCAACTGAAGAAGAACTTGTTGCAATGGGAAACTATCGTATAACCATCACGCTTCGAAGAATCAATTCGAATAAATGTATTTATTAATAAGGGGTGCGAGACGATACTTGCAGGCTGCAGTAAAGGTTAAGAACCACCGGTGTAATGGTTGGCTCACGTGACTTGCAATTCAGTGGCCGTCGGTTTTATTTGATCTTCTGCCATGCCAGCCGAAACAATGGGACAATTTTAAGAAATCATACCCTTCGCCGTTCCACTCCACCTTGCCTCTGACAAAATCCAGCGGGAAAATTGGGCGGCACGTTGGCGCGCTGAGTAGCGCTGCCGCCTCACAGCAAGAAGTCGCATGGTTCGATTTCGGAGCTGGGGGTCTTTCTGTGTGAAGTTCGCCGAGTGTCTGCGTGGGGTTTTGCCGGTTGCTCCGCTTTCGTCCCACAGTCCAAAGACACGCCGTTGCCTGGGTCAATGATCCTGACTAAATTGTCCCCGGTGCCCCGAGATGTTGTAACTTGCTTTCCCCCTCCCCTCTGGACAACTATTACAATTAAGAACATAGCTCAACGGTTCCCTCCAGCCTCAGTAAAACCTGACTGAGCAATTAAGCGTTCTTATTGGAAACCCAAAGGCCCTGGAATTGTTTAGCTGTCCTCCTTGCAATGGGAATAAGATGCAGAAGCCAGTATTGCAAGTGAGGCTGTAGGCTGCGTAAGAATTTCTATTCTTGCTACGTTTGACATGACCAGGTTGTCTATTCATGTCAGGCAGAAAATGGCACACACACAAATGGCTTGTCTCCCGGGAAATATAAAAAAAAAGGACAATTGTATAAAAATGTAAATTCGTATGATAAATAAACTAACACTAAAAAGTTCAATGACATGCAGTCATAATGACTAGTATAATCTCTCAACAGATAACAGTACAACTTTGTAGAATATACGAGGTTTAACCCAAGTACAACTTTGTGGTGTTTAGCGTGCGGGTATACTCGTGCGTGGCAATAATAATAACAGCATTTTATATAGCGCCTTTCACCAGAGGGTCACAAAGGGCTGCACAAGGGCCGCGGAGAGAACGGCAAGTCAACATCGACCGAAGAAAACAACTAACAAAAACCAAAGCGCCATAAATTAAGCAAGCGGTGATGTAGCGGTTAGCTCACGGCCAACACCAGTGACGATTTTCTGAACCGATCCCGGGCCTCCTCGAGGCTGACTCAGCCTCAAATGAGTACCTGGTGCGGTATGTAAATGTCGCCACTTGGGAGACAAAGGCGGACGGGCGTGGTGCTGGCCACCCACTCCCTCGAAAGTGCCGTACTGGCCTTCATAGATTCTCGCTAACCACACGTGCCCCTACAGTCTGTTAAGGCTATACGGGGGATCTTTGGAAACTCGTGTGTGTGTGTGTTATGGGTGGTGGCCCCTGCAGTCTGTTAAGTCTTTGGCGTAGCGGTGAATGCATTGCGTTATGTCAGTGGTAACTATCTGAACTTGTCAGTGGTAACTATCTGAACTTGCCCTGGGCCTCCCCCTAGGTCGACTCGGCGATAATTGAGTATCCGATGTAGTGTGTTACTGTCCGTATTTGGAGAGTCAAAGCCAGCTGAATGCGTTGCTGGCCACAGTAACACCATAACCGGCCTTAATACGAATAATAATAGCATTTATATAGCGCCTTTCACCCGAGGGTCACAAAGCGCTGCACAAAGCTGCAAGAGAGAACGACATGTCAACAAGGCGCTTGCTAACACCACTTGCCCTAACGGTGGCTCCTGGAACGTCATTCTCTGTTGAACCTTGCTTACCCCTCCCCACTGGACGACTGTTAAAAAGAGCTACTTAACCCAACGGTTCCTTTCAGAATAAATAAAAAAAACTGTCTGACTTTCTGGCTGAATGAGCCAAGTTTGTGCTTGTACTTGAGCACTTTGGCTTGCTCGATGTAAACACTCAAAGACACATAATTATTTTTTCTGCTTCCAGTTATATAAGTTTACAGGAAGAAGGCACGTGTTGCATTGTATTGTTAATGGTTTAAAGTGTTGAAAAGAGATATGATCTGTGAAGCGTAGAATTTTCTCATCGCAAATAGTTAATGGTCATTATCAGTTAATGGGAAGGGAAGGTGCAGAGATGTAGTCCGTGCGCTTCGTGCATTAGAATGCAAAGGAGATACAGTTCAAGGCTCATTAGCATTTATAATCTTCCTTTATACACTTTGCTAAAAATCACCAATTACATATACCTGCAATAAAAGCAATAACGTTTCAGCCACATGAAAGCTATTCATTACAGAATCGCACATTTGTGGAATACGAACGACACACCGCTTTTGACAGCTCCCATGCAAACGCACACACTCCGGGTACTTGTGCGTACATTGTATCGGCGAATTAGAAAATTAACTTTGAGAAATGGCTTCATTAATTCCGGGCAACTGTAATTCATTACCATCATTCAAGTTTCCACATTTTGTATTCCAAACTGTGATTATCTTAATGATGATGAAAATGATTATTTGCATTTATTTATTTCATTCGTTGACTTTGCTCAAGAGTTTGGACAAGGTTGTTGGGGGTAAACTTGGGATACGCTTTGTTTTTCCGATGCCTAATTTTATCAGCACAACTGATTCGATCTCCCAACGGGTATATTAATGGCGAGTAAAGCAATTTCTCATTTTCTCGTGCGCGCACGGACACTGAATGTTGCTCGGCTTGCTGAACACTCCTCCAACATTACCCCACAACGTCGCGATCCCTGTCAAGTGATACTTGGTATTACCTGCAAATTATACCAAACACCTCTAAGCCGAGCTGAAAGACAACGATGTCCACAATAATAATATAATAATAATCTACTTTTGTAACGCGCGCATTTTCTCCGGGCGCGTTGCACCCGTTGATTCGGAGGCGCGGAGCCCTGCTCAGTCGGTTTGTTGTGAGTCGGTGAAAAGGTGACTTTATAAGAGTTTTTTGAAGGCTGTAGGAGACTGTGTGCAGGCTGTTCCAGGTTGTGGGTGCCGCAACCGAGAATCGGCGTTTCGCGAAGGTTGTACGTGAGCGCGGTGTGTGGAGTAGGTGCTGTGATGAGCTGCGCAGAGTACGGGATTGTGTTGATGCGAGTTGCCGGAAGCCCCTCAGTCTGGAGCAAGTAGAGAGGCCAATGCCCGCCGCCATTGAGGCCAGCACTGACTATTATATCTCTAAATGTCGAAGGGCTGTCTGCAACTAAAGAAGAACTCGTTGCAATGGGAAACTGTCATACGACCATCACGCTTCGAAGAATCGAATCGAATTCGAATCCCACGACTAGCCGTGCCGCTAGTTGTGTCGACATTTGAGTCTCGGCCGTTTTTTTGTACGAATCAACGGGTGCAACGCGCCCGGAGAATATGCGCGCGTTAGAAACGTATTATTATCTGAGCTGCCAGTGGAGCAGAGACGGTATGCTAATCGTTAATGGGCCCCCTTTGAGCAAGAACTGTCACGTTTCTTGTTTTGAGCGTTTCAAGGTTTTGCTGCTGGGCATTAGAACGAGCGCAACATCTGCCGCCAAAATATCTGGCAGCGATGAGTGGAAACGTGAGCTCCGTTTGGCGCCCACAACCGGTGTTCTAAGATCGGCATCGAAGACAGGCAGAGAGGACATTTTACAGTCGTTGAGGTGAAAGAGGTGTTTGTGGAAATATCGTAAAGGGACATTGAGGTTATGGAGAATTCGTTTTTTTTAGATTTGATGGATGTGAGAAGAGAGAGAGGACAGCTGTGAAAAAAATCTGCGAATTTTACCCAAGACAGACGGAACAGCAATCGATTTTTGTTTCGTCAAATTTTATTACACGCGCTATAATCGTATTTCAACAAAGCGTGGACTTGTATTATCAATGTTAACTAGATACAATGGGAGTGCATATCTTTCAATAATTGGTTACAGTAAATGCATTGTACCAAGCGTAGCCTGCCAATTAGACTGAGGTTTTATCCAAATCATATTAATACAGGTCTGAGTGTGCTGTGTATAGACAGATTGCAGCCTTTTGTGCTTCTGCTGCCGGATAACGACCCCCCAACCACTGTATTTGTTGGTCATGGGGTTCAGTTGAGCATTCAACACCACACAATTCAGTGAATGTTGTACGTGTGTGTGTACAGAGTGCTATGAGGACACGTGGCCTCAAGGTGCATATGGCCTGGCACAGGCGCCGTGGTGACGTCACCGCCACTTAGTGGCGAATGGCGGTTGTTGTTGTTGTACAGTACTATACCGTGAGAACTGCTCTTCATAACTGTTCTGTCTTGATAGCCGTGTCGAGCGTTCCTTCTCTTTCCTTCGCAACATTTCGCCGCCCACTTTAGAGGCATCTTCAGGCGTTCGGGCTATCATGATGTCTCCAACGTGGGAGCCAAAACATCACGAAGGAGGGAGGAGGAACACTCGACACGGCTATCCCTAAAGAACAGCTGTGGAGAGCGATTCTGAATTATCGAGCCCTGAAAACCTACATCAGTACTGTGTAAAGTATGAATTTCATGCTGGTAAATTCGCAATATAGTCGTTTTTTCAAGCAACTAAGAGCCCTATACTCCATTGAACCACAAGTTGAGGGTTTCTCATTATGCAAAACTTACTTATTTACATTCTCAAGTGGCTGCTGCTGTGCAGACAATGTAGTTTTCAAGATGAAAACATGAATTTTAAATGTAGTATTCTCCGATGTGTACACCAGCAGCTATGGAGATAGGAAGGACAACTTACCATTGTATAAAGACATGAAAGCTGACAAATTGAAAATATCGGCTGTCATTTAGCCTCTCTGCAGAAGGTATTGGCCATTTTACAATACAGAAAAGAAAACGCTCCGGCTTGCTGAGACGGGTTTAAACGGGCAGTAGTTTTGCACCTTCGTTCAAAAAGCAGAGATGCTGCGTTACTGTATGTCCACCATTGTCAACCGATGGGTCACGACCCGTCAGTGGGTCGCGAGCGCCACCTAGTGGTCTGTGGAGACAAGACCAGAGGTTTCCAAGTGGGCCTTGAGGTGCAAAAGCTTGAGAACCACTATTCTGTGCGATTGCTTATTTTGGTTCATTCGCACCGTTGTTATATCGCAGGAATCCCACTTCCAGAGCTTGCAAGCTCGCTGGGTACTTTCTGCTGTAATAGTAAACATCTACTTATCGCCTAGAATTAATAGAATTCCAATTTTGGGCAGAAAAAAATAAACCGACAAATTCAATCTCCAGATTCAACATGTTATACCATTTTTGGATAAGGTAAAAAAAAAACTACGTTTAATCTCTCTTCATGAAAACAAATTTTTATGACGTACAAGACAATAATACACATTAGTTAACAGTTAATGAATAGGGATCTTTATGACTCATTTGACACTGATTAATGTTTGTTCACTTAACATTACCTAATTGGCACGTTGTATAAAGCTGTGAACTGTTGAGTTAATTATCATTTAGAAGGAGTTCCCTACTTACATTGGACAAATAACAGGCTTAGGCTGTGGGTTCTGCGCTGCGGCAGCCACACACACACACAACTAACACGACACGTCCATCCATCCACTGTCCATCCATCCATTTTCAGAAACCGCTTAATCCTATACAGGGTCGCGGTGAGCCGGAACCTCACCCGGCAGACGCGTGGCGTAAGGCAGGGATATACTCAGGATGGGACGCCAGTCCATCACAGGGCACCGGGGGCAATTTAGTCCGCAGGCCAATTAACCTATGCAGCAAGCATGTCTTTGGACTGTGGGAGGAAACCGGAGTGCCCGGCGAAAACCCGCGCAGACACGTGACAGTGTTTCAACTGAATTTCACTCGACGGCTTACATGAACAGTGTTATCCATAGTAAAGCTCCGTTTAAGGGTTTAGGTCATGTGAAAAAATATGTAAGTGTTGTATACCCGTCGATATGTTTCAACTGGTTTATTTATATTTTTTTATAAAAGATGCAACCGAACCTGGGAATCGTTTTAAAGCGATTACCTGATTAGGTTTAATAATTAACTTGTACATCCTATGGCTAAATACTCTTAACAACCATCTGCTATTACGGTCAGCAGATAAGTGGGGGAGTTTACGGCCGCGTACACGTGTTCACTTGATATTCGACTGCTCCCAGCGCGCATCGAGCAAGTAAGTGGCCGATATCAGATTCCCACGGCAGCCTTACCGAGAAAATCGAGCTGCAATCATGCCAGGAGGCCGGCTTGTATTGGGACGCGTGGTCACCGGTTACACGAGACTCAATCAGCAAATGTTTACGGCGCCAAGTTAGCTCAAGGGCATCCAGATTCCTAATAAAAAAACATCAGCTTGAATTGCAGAGGCATTAAAATAGCTGTTGTCTATATCTCGCCTCTCGTATGTTTGCGTAATTGTAATACTGTACTTGATTTGATGTAGTAATAATAATAGCATTTATAGAGCGCTTTTCACCCGAGGGTCAGGAAGCGCTGCACAGGGCTGCGGAGAGAACGACATGTCAACAAGGACAGAAAACGGAAAATCAGCAACAAATTATATTCTTTGGGGTTTTTTTTAAAAAAATCCGAGCTGTGGAGAGAACGGCATATCAACAACGGGGAGACAGAATAACTGAGAGTCAAGCAATAGCGATAAATTATAAGACATAGGACACAAAAACAACAGGAAAATAATACAAATAATTCTACAACAAGCAAGGAGGGAACAGATGCGTAGATACAATGTATAACGCGCGCATGTTCATTCAATTTCCAAGGTATTCATTCAAAGAGAGTGTGACTCGGAAGCGCGAGGCAACTTGCAGAGGAGGGGGAGTGAAGCCATGCGGTTAGCCGGCGCCAAACCGCCAGACACTGCCTCCTATATATTATGATGTTGTACTGATGTAGGTTTTCACGGCTCAATGTTGTGAGAATTGCTTTCCAAAGCTCTTCTTTCGGGATAGCCGTGTCGAGAGCTACCCTTCTCTGGTCAGTCAACGCTCATTGAAACACAGTCCACACTTGCTCACTTTTCCTTCACTTGGAACTCCACTGAGGCAGAATCAACCGGAGCGAAGTCCATTCCAGCTGCGTTTTACACATCGGCCATGCAGTGCAATCAGGAATAAAATATAGGTCGTGATCTCGGGCAGCACTTTAACCCATCGTACGCCTTCACGCCTGGAAGGACAAATCCATATTTACTGTTCTCATACACTGTTGGAACGAGTTTTTGTTGTCGTGGTTTGCGAGCACCTATTAAGACCTTCATTTGGAATAGATGGGAGGTATGGCCCACAACCTTGGCACACAGTATCCGCTGCCCAAATTAGTCTGAGTGTACCGATGTGTGGCAAAAACCCGGGCTCAGTTCCAAATTGCCACCAGGGGTGAACAAGTCCAGGAATTGAACCCAAAAGTGTCTTGGTTCAGTTAAGGCACGGTGCAGGGTGCTAACCAACACTTGCATTCCTTGACAGGGAAACGCTAACACGAAAACGGTTCTTTCGTATTACTGTAGATCATGTTTACAGGGATATTGAATTGTATATTAAAAGAGAAAATAAAGTTTGACGTTCTTGGCAACCTCGTATGATTTGTTTGCGTGTAAAAATCATGTCGGTTGCGCTCGTGGCGTTGCTGGAAGAGCGGCCGATTTGCGCCAAGCGATCAATATTCATGCACCTATCCACGGGTGGAGTTGAATTACACATGTGGATGCACCGCGCCACTTTAATTTCACAAACAATGCTCGAACGTGCAATTCGCCGTGGCCGACTCGTCTCTCCGGCTTCACGGCGAAGAAGTAGCACGACTAACGATCTAACTTTGTTTTCGGCGCCTTGGCTGATAAAGCGGCGAGTTTATGTTGTGTTTGGAATGTATTTCTTCGTGTAGCGCGAATGGTAGTCCTGTAATGGGCTTCAAATATATATATATGTGAAAGGTGATTTTTTTTTTCCTTCACAATTTCTGCTTTCTTGCCCTGAAATTACGTTTTGCAATAACACGAGTGTACGTGTGGGGTACGTTCGAGCAATATGTTTGCGGTGTCAGCTGTTTTGGTAATGTGAAAATAGCAGCGAGTGTAACTGGCTGTGAACACATCAAACACCCGAGCCTTTCCAAAAGAGACAAAGTGCTATCCGCAGTTTACGAATATTTAATGAAATTTGAAATAAAATGTGTTCCGCACAGTTTTCTTTCAATGTACATCACCGCGATCGTAAACGTAGGCTTTCTTTCTTCTGCCACTTACTCCACTTTCGCACATAGAGCGTACGTTGGTTGTGTAGTGACAAGAGTCGGAAGAAAAATGAATTAAAGTTGGGTTTGGTGAATCACACACACACGGAGACCTCGTAAAAAAAACTCAGCCCTTTGATGGTTGCTCTTCAGAGCTGTTCTTTCGGGATAGCCGTGTCGAGCGATCTCCCTCTCTCCCTCGCGACGTTTCGCCTCCAAAGTTGAAAGAATCATCAGGCGTTGCTTAAAACGTGCTATTATTATTATTACCCGCGGGCTGTTTGTACATGGCAGTACAGCAAGTAGCTTCGCGAGCTATGTACAGTTCCAATGTTTCTGAATGCTTGAATCTCCTTAATTTTCCTCTCATTTTATTCACTTTATTCCGCACGAAAAAGTACTTCCAGAAATGTGGCCATGCATCCCGAAAAACCCTCCCAGTAAGTCTAAAACCATTGAAGTGTTCCCTTATTAAAACATTTGCGCGCATAATTGTTTGGGGGATTTTTTTTTTACAGAAAGCAGGCTAGCATAAACGCTAATTACATCGTTCTAATTAAACACAAAGGTAAGTTAGCGTCAAAACGTACATTTGGCCCACTGATTAAAAAATAAACACATTAGCTGGAGGGTTAAGTAGTGATTCATGAGCCTAGGTTTCTGGCTACAGCTGGCTGATGGGTTGGGGAAGAAGGCCTCTGCGTGCCGTTGCTCTGGATCTGGTGGGTAACAGTACACCGTTAGGACGCTTGCCGCCGTTGGGGAGGCACAAAGCCAACCGAATGATTCTTTCCCAAAGGTCACGGCAATATATATTTATATACAGTAATACCCCGCCCTACGTCATTAATAGGTTAATAAAACAGTGACGTAACCCGGTTTTGACGTTCATCGGATGCGATGCCTTAAAAACGCCGTAAAATGAGGACAAACGCCGTAAAACTAGCGTAAATAACTCACGAAAGAATGTAACTGTCGCTAAACCTTGAAGGACACTAAAAACATATTTTAGTCACATTTTTTTGACGTAGGTGACGTCGCTGAGTGACGTAACGCCGGACGTAAAGACCTTTGCTGAACTGAAATTTACTCTAGAAAAGTGGCGTAAATGCGAATTTGACGTAAAGCGGGGTATTACTGTATATGCAGGGGCGCCGCGGCTGATGATGCTGGTTAGCGGCTTCCGCCGTGTATGGCCAAGGAATACATATCGCTTTCGGAGCAGGAGGTCGTGGGGGCCGGGAGGGGGGGGTAACCTTCTGGCGTGACCACACGGCGTTGCTTGCTTCCCGGTTGTGACTCCAGGAGCATGTGTACAGCTTGAGCACTGGGCTCCACCAGTCTCGCTCCATCTGGCTAGCCCAGCACATAATGTTATTTTACCTAATTATTTTCAAAGCTGCGGCGCAGGCCAGCTTGGGCGAGGAGGGATAAAAAAAAGAAGTTATCGTCATTGCACAGAAGAGTCAATTAAAAGTAGGCGTTTGTGATAAGGTTAATTTACAGGGCGATTATTATTTTTTTACTCTGTCAAGGCGGTTGTTGTATGAATAAGCGTTATTACGTTCTTCAAACATTTCCTGTGGTTAATTTCTAGCGGCTGTGATGACCATCGTTGTCATCATTATTGTCAGAAACCGCTGATTCCTGTATAGGGTTACGGTGAGCCGGAGCCTATCCCGGTAGACACAGGTCGCAAGGCAGGGCTATACCTAGGATGGGAAGCCATTTCATCACAAGGCACCCGGGGCAATTAACCTATGCAGTAGCATGTCGTTGGACTGTGGGAGGAAACCAGAGTTCCCGGCGAAAACCAACGCGGATACGGGGAGAACATACAAACTGCACACAGAAAGTCACCCGGGATCGGATTCGAACCCGGGGCCTTCTTGCTGTGAGGCGGCAGCGCTATTCACTGCACCACCGTGCCGCCCGTTATGGAAAATCACCAGACGGTTGCACTAGTGTACACGATGAGATGGTTATCGTGAGCCTCACTTTTCAGCCGCTGTCATCAAGTGCTTCAAACGTTCTCGGTAGTGAATTGCTACTAACAATTATTAGATGTCTGACATGGCTCACACATCTCAATGTCGACAAAGAACACGGAGCGATCCGGGTATTTGGAATCGCATTGCCATTCTGAAAGAGGAACCACGGGTCTCAGAAGACATCCACAAGTTACGTAGCCTTTACTGCTCTGAAAAGTACGTGGGCTTGAACCTGGCCACGACAACAGAAGGGGGATGATGACGGGAAAATGGTGGGCCGCGACCCATCAGTGGGCCGCGAGCGCCACCTAGTGGGTCTTGAGGTGCAAAATGTTGAGAACCTCTGAGCTGTATTCTACTACAGAGGAGGATGGATGTTCCTCGTGGGGATGCAGCGATGCCATCGGCTCGTGGGCTAGAGGAACGCGGAGTGAATCAATTGTAGCTGATGATGATGATGATGGTGAAAAACTCAGAAAGGATGCTATTATTGCATGGTGTTAAGGGAATTTATTATCGCAGCAATGAGTAAAGACATACTCGAGGATAACATCGCATTATTATTAATTAATTACACATCTAACACGCTTAACATCCCACTTTGGCTTGCAAAGATCACAAGAGTGATGCCACTTATTTTCTTGATCATGTTAATTGACTATGTTGATGCAGATTAAATATGTATTTACACCACGTTGTGTAAGAGGCCCTCATCTTGCATATGTTAAACATGTTCTGTACACAAACGTTACATATATTGACCTGAAACGTTTGCTGATACAGGTTTTCACGGCTCGATCTATGAGAATTGTTTCCCAAAGCTGTTCTTTTAGGATAGCCGTGTCGAGCGCTCGACCTCTCTCCCTCGCGACGTTTCACCTCCAACGTTGGAGGCATCCTCAGGCGTTCAGAACGACAACGTACATAACTTACGGGTGCAACGCGACCGGAGAAAATGCACGCGTTACAAAAGTAGATTATTATTATATGTTCAGTAATGTTTACTGCGCCCATTCGGCTTTGCATGGCTATATTTTGAGCTGTATGAATTGTTACAGTAGCTTACTTCAGCACAATTAATGCATGTCAAATTCTTCATTTTATATTTTAACACACTAATTACGGGCGATAATGCGATCATATTTGTATAAGTAAATAATTGCAAACCTCTTTTGAATAACTGCTGTTTTGTTTGGATTGCTCATTATTTGTTTCTCTCCAGGAATCCGTATTTACATTAATCATAATGACGTATTATTAGTAACTCAATTATTTGGGTTTCGATAATTAGTGCTCTCTAAAGAGCTCGCAACTTTCCATTGTTGGCCTAACCACAGCCGGTGCATGTGTGAAATGCACAAAAAATAAACATTTCATTCGGTTGCATGTGGTGGCCAGTGCAGCTAAAATAATGCACTTGCAAAGAGGTTTGTGTTGCTTTTAACTTTTCTCTCTTTGCCTGTTTGAGAACAACTGAAAGCTGCACACATGCGAAGGCTGCCCGGGTGCATCCGGCCCACCGTGGCACATCGCCAGGATTACGCAGCGTTCACGTCCACACCCTGTTGATGACGAACCCTCAAGACTGGCGATGACAATCAGCCTTGGTTGGGGCTGGTTTGAGATCTTAATAAGGCGCCTCTTCAGGCTCCAGTTGCTCGGCAGCCGCGCGGCACCGTCCGTCGGCCCCGCTGTCTGGTATAACGACAGGTGTTCGCAACTATTTATAATAATAGTAGCATGTATAGAGAGCGTCTTTCACCCGAGGGTTCACAGGGCTGCGAAGAGAACGGCACGCCAACAACGACAGAGAACGGAAAATCAGCAAAACATTTTTTTTTTACACCTCAAGGCCTGCTTGGTTCTGGTCTCTAGTAACCACTAGGTGGCGCTTGCGGCCCACTGATGGGTCGCGACCCAGAAGGATGAGAAGGTATAACAAAGGAGGGGGGGCGCATGCTGTGAACTTTGCGAGAGCTCTAAGGTAGCCGGTCCGATGTTTTTGTTCAGGTGATGCGGCGTGTTGCTCGGCATGAGGCCTTATTCTCAGCTCATCGAGAGGAACAACGGACATCTAGAGGAACTGCTCTCCACAGCTGTTCTTTCGGGGTATCTGTACCGAGTGTTCCTTCTCTCAACACGGCCAGTGGTTCCTTCTCTAGATACGGCTAGCCCGAATGAACAGCCGTGGAGAGCAATTCTCATACATCGATCCGTGAACACTTTACATCAGTCATCTTGCGTGCCTGCGTACGACTAGGGCAGCCTGAACAAAATGTCCACAAACTGCCGTGTTGTGCAGCTCACTTCCCCGGACCCAGTGTGTGTGTGTGCCTGTGCATGTGTTGATCGAGAACGCGGAGACGAGAGATTTCACGCGAGCACCGTGGACCAGATTTGTTAGGCGGATGTTGTGCCACATGCCTGCAATTCCGCAACTTGGCGACAAGGTCACCACCACTCGTGTGACTTATAACAGCTCGACCGCATCCATCCATCCATTGTCGGAGACCGCTTTCAGGATAGCCGTGTCGAGCGCTCTCCCTCTCTCGTTCGCGACGTTTTGCCTCCCACGCTGGAAGCGCCTTAACACTGAATTATTGCCAGAAAGGGTAAGACATTTTGTTTTGTTCCATCACTTGTGCGACTTCGCCGTTTGCAGTGCAGTAAGCTGCCTACAATAGACTGTACCACAAGTACAGCATGTTATAATAATAATAGTATTTTATAGAGCGCCTTTCACCCGGGTCACAAAGCGCTGCACAAGGGCATCGGAGAGGACAGCATGTTAACAACGACCTGAAAAAAAACAGCTAATAAAAACCAAAGCAACGAAAATTAAATGATTATGGCTGCTTCGAATACGCTGAAAGGTCGTGAAACTGGCAATCTTAAGAGCGGAAAAAATCTGCCAGCGTCCCTAAGATGGCCGTCACTTCCTTAAAGACAAACACGGAGGGAGACAGGGAGGGAGGGTGAGCAACTGGGGGAGACAGGGACACAGAGACAGGAAGACAGAGAGACAGGCATGGGGGGGAAACAACGCCAAGAACATATACATACGGTGGCGTAATGGGTAGCGCTTCCGCCTCACAGCAAGAAGGTCCCGGGTTCGAATCTCGGCTCGGGGTGCCTC
>JAZEWU010000022.1:6078753-6089247 GCA_036362915.1 Geotria australis | reverse complement strand
TATCCATATCCCCGTAGCACGTAGTACGCATTGGTTGTTTTCACCCATAGTTACATTGCGCTCAAACTCCAATGAAAACGCCGCTATTTACTTATTAATCATCCATGTTTACGGGCACATTACCCCGTAATGCATCGACACCTTTCACAAGCTATTCATTAAAAAGGCCCTTGTTTAATTTCGGTCTCGGTAACCCGCGTGAGTCGAGTCCATTAGGTCCACCTGCTCCAAATGTCTCTCGCGTTGCACGACGTTGCTGCGAGCAAATGCTGGCAACCAAAAACACTCTTGCAACAAAAGCACTCTTCTCCTCGCTGCTCGCAACCTTTTGTACTTCCCCCCGCAGGGGATTCTCCACCTACGCTGTTATTTCACTATGATCGACAGCCGCCTTTGCCTGTCGCGTTAGACTAGCTATGTTTTATCACGCCGCGTCGCAGTGTCAGGGATAATGCCCCGCGTTAGATCGTTCCGTTGCGGCGCTGATTGAGGGAATGCCGGTTATTGGTCTTGTCGAGCCGTGTGAGCGGTTAACGCTGATCCATATTGTTATACCTCCTAATGATTTTTACGCCAGTGCCAACACCAACATTATTTGCTCGAGGCCCCCTTGTGACCGTCCCGTGTACCATTAAAGATGTGAGGCTTTTTGCTGTTAAAAACTAAACAGAAGTGAAACGTAAGGCGCACGGAGAAGCAACGGCCAGCATGAATCAGTTGCTGCTTTCAATAAGTGTGTCGCGTTATTGAATGGCCACTTGTCAAACTAGTTACCGTTAAAGTGCACTCCGTGGAAGGCTCAAGCACAAATCTCGCCCGTATTTAAATGCTGGCGTGAGCTCTTTGACTTTCCACTTGGCAGAGACAATAGATAACAACCTTGTGATCTAAAAAAAACCATACCTTGTAATATTTTTGGACGCTTGGCACGGTGGCACAATGCAGATTTTAGTGGATTCCTTGACTCACAAGGTTACGTTGGCGCCATACATCAGCACAAACAGGCTCTCCTTCAATGTTGAGTACAGTCTGTCGCTCTCTTGTGACTTGTACCGAAGGACGTGACTTGTTTGTAGTGTGCGTCGTTCTCTCTCTAATTCCTGTGCGTATGATATGCTCATCAACATGACCTGCGTGTATTACAATATCAATTCTTCCGGGGCTTATTATTGTCCAAATGTTCGCGCGACCTTTGCAAATACTCACGTGGGCGTCATGCTGGCTCCTGCTGCATCAGTCTTGCCGAAACTGCGTAAAGTAACACGACTCTGTTTTTAGTTAAGCGCTATTTTGAAAATGTTATAACACGCTAACACGCCTGTCACTATATGCAACAACAATGTCCCGCGGTGGCCTGCGGTGACCTTGAGAGGCGTGAAGTCTCGACAAACGTATTTATTTATTCTCGCTAAATACGGAAGTCTAATTTCCTGTGCGCAACTTATTGCAAGTGCGACGTTATGCGATTTGCATGCAAACATTGCAGTGCGTCTCAGTGGTGGCATACTGACCCCATCTGATGAACCCGAGACTCGTTGTGGGCCGGGTTTTGCTGCCTAGAAGGACACGCCGACTTTACGGCTTTAAACGAACGGGTGAACAAATAAATAAATAAATAAATAAAACGCTCCCATACATAATGACAGTTCGTGACAATCCGCGTCAAACCGGGAAATCCCGTTGGGAGGCCACCTAAAATGAGATGCCATTCACAATAACCTTGAGTAAATAAGAAATATTTGTATGAGCTTTCATTACCGATTTTAATTCCTTACCTGAAACTGCACTGAAAAGTCATTAGGGAATCGCACAGAGCAACTCCGCAGGGAATTCCCACTGCCTTCGTGGCGGTGATGTGAATTGAAATTCAGAACCTTCGGCGTGCCTCTCCCGTGCATTTTTTTTTTTTTACCGGTAATTCAGATAGATGTCACGAATTGGAGCTTTCCGGGCTCCTTGCAGCAGGAATTTAAATTCAACAACGGTGTTGTGAAAGCCCCTGGGGAATTCTGCTTCGATGGGTCTGATGGCGTCATGAATTCAAAAGGCACGGCGCTGTTGTGATCATGGAAACCCCCCTGTACGAGTCCCTGTCCCTGGCCAATACCTTTATCTGCACTGATGAAGCCCCTTCTGGGTGTGTGGCTGTGACTGCCAAATGTGTGGCACATGATGCATAGCTGCACGCCGAGCAGTTAAATCGGTGTCGGTCTGCATAGTTGGCCAGCTGCACGTTACTCTGCATATAAAGATCAAAACCAGGGTAACGCTTTGCAAGTTGCTATTCCCGCGCAGCATGGGAGAGCAGGGTGAATGCCCTCCAGATTAGAGAGGGCCTCTCCACAGTGGCACGAGCAGTGCCTCTCCGAGATCTGTGCAATGCAGATATTTGCATATGCTCGCGGAGACAGCTCCGAGTTAAATAACACACTCGAAATTGATCGTTTCACATTTGACATTAGCAGCGGATCTAAAGACGTCATTTATACCGCCGAGCCATATCACAACCCTTTATTCTTCTAGAGTTGAGCGTTTGCATATTGCAAATGTGTAGCTTTCAAAATGTCTCGATTTTATGCTAAATAAAGAAATATTTTTTTTTTGATCGCTCGCTTGCAATTCTTGTGCGGGGCACATGATATCTCCGGGGACTGAAAGGTGGTAGAGAAGGAAGGCGAATTGTATTGTGAGGTGTGGATGTAGAAATCAGAGCTCGATTGGCCAAGGTGAAAAACAATCAGGAGTGTAGGTGAATGAATGAATTAATGTAAGAAATTGGGGAGAAATTTTAATCATATTTTAGTTCCAGTATGTTTTTCAAGCTCACTCTATTTGTTTCTGGCAATTCGCTGTATAATTAATGTGTGCCACCGACACTGTAGTTGGACTGAGTTTAATAATACATCAGAGATTCTAATCTGTTTATACTTCGGGATAATATTTAATAAGGTGGGTGACATGCATTCCAGGCCATGCATATAAATGACAGTGTTAATTCTAATATCTCATGCAAATTAAGGGATGGGATGCCAATGCTTAACAGATGAAAGTTGCATGCATTGGGCCTGGGCTGATGCTGAGAATCTTTTCCCCCTGTGAAAATGTGAATGCAAAAATATGTCTGGGGGGCTAGAACATAATACTTTAATGTTTTCAATTAGATTTTTTCACGTGCATAGTCACTTGATGGATTTTTTTTATTTTGATCTGCGAGTGTTAATTTATTTGCATTAATATCTCCTCATTAAAATGCTTAACATTCTATATTTTAATGCTATGCGTGCACTCGAAATGTTTACACCTGCATGATTGAAAATATCGCTATATGAGACAGATTAATGAGTGAAGTATTTTACGTCCAATATGCGTATAGGCTACTTTGAGTGCGCTCTCTTGGGAACATTGGCAGTTATTGCGCATGTACATTAAATATTATGTATTTACCAACCGAGCTGCAGTAATTAAATACGTTTGCTTCATGTCATGCTACTGATGCACACCCTGAAAATGGCCGCAGCAGTATCGCGTTGAAGTTCAAGCATTTTCAATAAGATCCTGCAATGGGAATTTTGCTATATACATGGCTTCAGAATTTTAGGTGAATCAGTTGATGGTCAGGTTGCTTGTGATGGTGAGACGTAGGGTGTGCGTGCCCACCTCTTCTAAGTGTGGAAGAATAGACCAAACACTTTGTATTGTAGCGCTACAACTCCACTGGAGGCCCTTGCACCATCAGCAGTGTAAGCAAGCGCTTTCAGGGCTGCACCTTTTTATCTTTTGGCGAAGACATCAAAGTGCTCTGATATCTTGTTGGCGCTGGCTAACCGCGTGGTTGCCTTCCCCCGCCTGACTGCGGTTTCGCCGCGCCTCTTAGGCATTCTCCCTTTGAACTAATAACCTCGGAATTGCACGAATACTGCGCGCGTTACGAATTGCGAAATTTAATTTTAATTTGGCACGCGCGCGAAGATTACGCTCAAACGTTACGTGAATAGCCCAGAAGCCGAAATGTTTCATGCAGTGGCTTCGTGTTGCTCCTTTGTTGGTGAGCAGCTGATGCACACTATGGCTCCATCTCTGCGTAATCCACCAACACCAGCTCGACGTCGAGTGTCGTCGGGTTTGCAGGCAACGCGTCACCCGCAACCCGGCAATAATGATTTAATTACCGTCTTTAATTCGCCCGCGTAATCCGCACATGCAGGGCCCTTGGTGGATGAATGCAAATTGACATTCAGGTTATTTGCATAGGCATCATGGGGTTTTTTTTTTATTCACTGATTAACCTGGCAGCCAAAATTGCTTCCAGAAACAAATATATTTTCGAGAAGGACAGATACGTAAAACGGTATTGGATTGAGTTCGGGGCAACGCGTTACTCTCCCACTTGTGTAAACATGAATTTAGCTCGAAGATAATGGCGTCGGGATTCTTACAGAATTCAAATGTTAATATGCTAACTTGTTAATTTGTTATTTTTGCCGACAGCATATTTTGCACGGTGCTCGCAGTAGATTAGGGGACATCGTGTACATTGGGCTGCTGAATATACAGTTCATAATAATAAATACAGTTTACAACGCGCAAATATTTAATTATGTTTTAAAGTTATTCATTCGAAGAGAGAACGACTTAGAGGTAACCTGTAGGCGGGCGGGGGAGTCAAGCCAGGCAATTAGCCAGCGCGAACCCGTCAGACATTGCGTCCTGTATATTACAATCTTATATGGCAATTAATTAATGAGTGTTTTTTAGTTGTGGAAGCAAACCGGAGAACCCGGAGGAAACCCTCCCGGATCAGGGGGAAAACACACAAATGCTACACAGAAAGGCGCTGGAGGCAGGAATCTAACTGTTTCTGGCCGGACTTTCTGTGAGGCGTAGATGCTACCACTGCGCCAATTATCTGCAAGGTGTCATTGTATAGTTTTAGAGATCCATTATTCAGTCGATGCCACCTCGCTGTCACGCTCACCACAAGGCTTGTATGCTTATGAGCGCATTCAAGGTCCTTGGTGTTATGGGGGCCATATTCAAGCTGATTTCTCTAAAACTTAATTATGTTTTATTGAATCACATGGCCACCCTTGTAACAAGGGTAGCATCTCCAGTGCAGTTGATTGCATACACGTTGAGAATATTAGGAGGCATTTATATGGTTTTGAAAGCCCCGTTTAAAATTCACGAAATCCCAGAGGGTATTTTTATTCTAACGTCCGTCTTTGTATTTTCCAGTATGCCCATTGAATGTATCGTGGTAAAAATATACAGTGTGAGGGCAATGCATTTCAGTGAATCTATAGTAAGCAGGTCTTAGGATAGCATTATTTCTTAACAAAATCACTTATTTCAAAATAACAAAACGTGGCAATACATCCACGTGTCAATGTATCTGAAGCCATTTTAAATAAATATTTCACTGACTTGTGAATAATCTTTTGTCACAAAGTGCACATTATCCTTTGTCATGACCAGACGTTGTTAATTGACTTGCCTATCAACGCCTTCCTGTGTTAATGGCAATAAATTCAGGTACCCGATGGTTAAAAATAAATAAAATACACAGATATCGCCTTGGTGGACATCCGCATGAGTGAGAAAATGAATGATTCGTTGACCACCTTGCAGTTAATGTGCTCAAATTGGCACGGAATAGTAGCCAAAAGGTTTATATCTCATGCCACTTAATTACCATTTATTCCATACTTATGCAGGGACTGCAGGCCTCAGAGAGTTCCGATATGACTCCGTCATGAGCGCTAACTTGTATTTCAGCCCTCCTTCCATTTGCCGCGCTCCTAGCTGAAAATCTTTTAAGTGACATTAAGCGTGGTCCAGTGCATCCTTGCTCATGCACGGCGATTTCACTTCAACCGCACGATGCTCTTGAGCCGACCACAAAGCTATAAAATCCACAAAATGCTAAAAGAGAAAAAGAAAATCATAGCTCGTTAAGCCCGTGTCCTGTATTTTAAAATTGGGCCTGATGGGTTTTCTCAGAAACGTGACATGAGCACAGATTTTGATTAATTTCTACACTTTATTACCATTTGCTATGTTGTCGGGCTCTACGTGCATACACGTCGCGTGAAGATGTGCGCGCCGGGCGCCCAAATGGCAAATAAAAAAGGTCATGCCACAGCACTGGAAGCCCCTCGCGGAATAAATAAATAAATCTTGAGTTTAAGCATGAATAATTCCCGATGTTTTCTCGAATCTTGGAAAAATCTATCAGCGGGGTGATCAAGGCAAGACTCATTGCAGTGCTGTGCTCTGACCTTTCGCGGTGCTCAAACGGGGCAGCAGTGTGAGAGGGGAGGAAAAAAAAGCAACTACATGTGTGAGTTTCCGTTTGATTGATCTAAACCTAACAAGCAAGTGTTGGTTTTGGATTTTGTTATGATCCTACGAGCTAAGAGGGCGTTTGTATAATTAGATCACAGCCATGTACGGTGGCTTTGGGACGCTTTGTCAGCGTGAAGAATTGCATGTGTAACATGCTACTACACACTGAGCAGTGTGTGAATGTAACCGGATTTGCCGTATAATGCGATCGAGTGTTTTGAGAATCGGGAACAAAAGCTTCCTATAAGCCAGGTTAACCTGGTTTGGCCGGTTGCCCTTTCTGACACCAGCCTCCATTAGTCGGAGGGTCTTCGGATGGCTATTTGTCTGGAACCTCCCCCCAAACCTGTTCATCAAGGGAGACCCGAGCAGGAGTGCTAGACCCCAGAACTGTTCACCAAGGGAGACCCTAGCAGGAGTGCTAGACTCCAGACAACATAGCTGTCGGGTTCACTGGAACACGCAAAACCCCTCCACCACGATGATAGCACTACCATGAGATGTATAAATAATTGCAGCGGAACTGCTCTTATCAGTGACTCGTAATTGCAGGCCCAGGCCGATCCACAAATCTTCCTATTCTTTGTGGGCCGGTTCATCCTGTTATCTGATTTTTAAAAAGGAATAAAATATGCAAGGTGTTACCTAACGTAAAGCTGTCACTCCGGAGATGATCCGCACTTGTTGGTGTTATTTCACTCTCACAGAGATTTGCCAAAAGTGACGTAAAAAGTTTTCCCAAAATTCGTACTGTTATGCGCAATTTCTGGCAGATAATAACATGGCCGTGGGAATAAACTTCTGCGTACTGCCGAAAGTTTAGTTCCATGTCAAAAGATCACAACCGGTGGCGGTGAAAGTGATGAAGACGCCGACAGTGTTGATGGGTCATGACAATCAGCACCATTATAATAATAATAATAATAGCATTTATATAGCGCCTTTCACCCGGGGGTCACAAAGCGCTGCACAAGGCTGCGGAGAGAACGGCATGTCAACAACAAAAGACAAAAACAACCAATAAAAACCAAAGGAACAAAATGTTAATGATTAAGGCTGCTTCGAATATACCGAAAGGTCGTGAAACTGGCAAACTTAAGAGCGGCAAAAATCTGCCAGCGTCCCCTAAGATGGCCGTCACTTCCTTAAAGACAAACACGGAGGGAGACGGGGAGGGAGGGTGAGCGACAGGGGGAGACATAGGGACAGACACGAGGGGGAAACAACGCCAATCCAAATCAAACAATCAACATCGAAGAACAAGAACAAAGACAAAGACACACGCAACAGCAAAGAAAAAACGCAGCCACCCACAACAACAAAAACACAACTTGCCGCTGTTGCTGACATTGATATTGATCATGCCATTGCTTCTGATGCGCTGCTGATGTTGCCTGTGCTGCTAATGATGTAATTTATTTACACAGGAAAGCCTCACTGAGTCTAAAGGCTCTTTTAATGAGATTTTTGCATGTGGGAGGAAAGTGCAGCGCGCTGTTTACAGCCCACGCGTGATGCACGGGAAGAACTCCAAAGTCTGTGGAGATACATTTGCGAATTGATGGTCTGTCAGGGTGATATCCACCTCAGCAGCGATGGTTCTCACACACGAGTATGATCCACCAACCCCTCCCCAAAGGTAGACCTACACACTTCCCAGGGGGAGAGTTTCTGAAATGTCAAGCTTTAAAAATAAGAGCCTACAGCAATAATCTATCGTAAAACGGCCGTTTGGGTGTCATTCCACGTTCTTTGAGTGTTCCTATTAGCTGGTCGGGTGAGGTGACAACTCTAAAGAGGATCGGGCCAATCAGCTGTAGGCTGTTCTCTCGGCTCAGAGCTGATCGCATCATCGCCATCTAGCGCTCAGCGCAGGTCTCATCTGGAGGACTCCGTAGAGTATAATAATGCTAATAATGATAAATATTTTATTTGGTAAAGATGATTAAAATACCATATTTGAGGTCTCAATGGTATGTCACTTCTCCGGCCTCTAAAGTGCTGATTCCAGGTGTATTCCCACCACACCTGTCTCAATATGTCGAGTGTTAATAGATGACATTTACAGAGGAACTCCATTATCCGCGATGGTTGAGGTGAGACCACTTTACTGAGAAAGTAGATTTGCGGATAAGAAGAGTTTTTGGTTCTTGTATCCATCTGTGTGTGGAACGTTCATTGGTGTGTCATTGTTAGACGTAGGCACTCCAATTTCCGCCCTACATGGTTTAAATCATAATTGTCCAAACGACCCAAATGCAAGGACAACTGATAAATGAGGATTGAGACTTGTTTAGACTCTTCTGGAGAAATTACTTTTAGTACACTACTGTTGGTCGTATATTATAAAATAATACATTGCATTAAATAAACAACTTTTAATAACACTGGCTGTTTGATTGCCGTAGTAAAAGGGACTTTTTGTGTTTTTGTTGGGGGGGCTTTTTGCACCAAAGTGCTTTTGCCCACCGTTTCTTGTCCTATGATGAAAAGGTGCATTTTATGTCTTGATTAAATGCAAGATAAAACCGATTCAATGTTAACGCGCCAGTTATACTGCATTATATTCGTATGACAAATTGATCTTTTGATGCTCCATCAAATGATCAGTCATATTTTGTATTTCAGGAGAATGCTTGTTCCAACTCTGTTCGCTCCTCAGCCTTTGAATCCAATGAGTAGCAAAGCAATATCAGGGTTCTGTGATGACAGTTGCTCATTAAAATGTGAAGTTGATATTACTTTTTGTCATTCACGCTATTAAGTACGAGAGCTGTAAGTGTATTAAGATGTGATGTATGGTTAATTGGTCTTTGAAATTTGTAAAAAAAAAAAACACCCGTTAAGGTGTACATGTCGATAATGTTATAATATTCTTCGGACGATAATCATAAATCAACTTTGTGAAAGGAATGAAAAGTCAAACCACGTTCAGCTCTAGCTGTTTCTTTCACAGACTACATTGATAGGGAAAAAAATCATTTCCCGGGAATGGTATTCACAGCGAATTCAGGAAAATTAACTTTCTGATCACCTGCTATGGCATTATGCATGCATTTTTATGCCATAGTAATAAACTCCAACACAGACGGTACACTATCGATACTTAAAATCCAAAAAAAATTGGCTGCCGTTTTAATGGAATATTTGATTACTTGCCGCAAGAAAATGGGTTTTCCACTCCAATGACCTAAGCAAATAGCTTTCTTTATTAATATATTGCATAGCAAGTTGCAACTCAGCAAAAGATGGATAGAAATATACGAGTTAGGGCCTTTGGTAAAATTGACGGAGTGTTTCCCTTTCATGATTGTTTTCCACGTGTGTTTATTTTCTCTCCAACATTTCAGATGTATTTTACGCAATTAAAATCTCGCCGTTAAATTAACTCAACATTATACTTAAGCTTCTGAGAAAAATAAATACGGCTTTCATAATTATTTCTCTGTGGTTTCCATAAGTATATAAATAATAATTATCAATTGCGCCGATAAACTGATATAATGTGAATAATGTTCAAGAAATAGCTGGTCCATTTTATATTTGACATGATTACAATGTAATACTATTTAACAATCAAGGAAACATGCCAACTGTCAGTCAACACGAAGGGGTCTATAAAATCTAAATAGGCTTCAGACCATAAACTCTGAGCTTCGGAAAATTTGCTCACAGCCTTTTCCCCTGACTGTTAAAAAATAATCGTCCCATTTATGTAATCAATCAAGCTTGCAAAAATACCACATGGTACACGAGGTTATGATTACCCATTGCATAGCATACTGGCACAGATATTTACTATCATCGGCACATTTCGAGGCCGAGCTGAAAGACAACGATGTCCAGAGGCTGACCATCGTGCTTCGAAGAATCGCAAAGAAGAAGATTGGCACACATACACACAAAGCTTACCCCTATAGCCTTAACAGACTGTAGGGTCAAGTACTGTTAGCAAGCACCTATGAAGCCCGGAACGACACACGAGTGGGTAGGTGGCCAGCACCGTGCCGGGCCGCCTTTGTCTCCCTAGTGGCGATGATTGCACGCCGTACCAAGTACACATATGAGGATGAGTCGACTTAGGAGAGGTCCAAAAACCGATTCAGAAATTAATCACTGGTGTTGGCCGTGAGTGGGAAGCGAACTCGG
>JAZEWU010000022.1:6060402-6070612 GCA_036362915.1 Geotria australis | reverse complement strand
GGTTAGAAAATAAAGTCTACTTTATATTTGTAACCTTTACAACATCAAACCGTCACCACATTCAGGCGCTGTGTGGTTGCTCCTCTTTGTTGTGATGTGCAGCCGCAAAGCGTTGCGTTGCATGCGAGGTTTATGTTTTTTTTTTAAAGGTGACCGAATTACGATGTCATCATGACCAAAGGCAGCGATGGCACCACCAACTCTTTCTACATCTTTGCCAGACTCCGCAGCTGCTGCACATTAGGCATGTGACCTCCACGATCTGCCCAGACAGTCTCCCACCATCTGGCAATTAGGCCTTCCTCCTTGGTTGCCGGATTGACGGGGAAGTCTAACGCCCGTCTTGGTAACTCACACACATTCCGCGTATCCTAACCCATCGCAAAAATAATGGTCATGTACAAGTGCAAAGTTATTTTTTTTACCGTAGCAAAGAACAACAGGCACTAAAAATACAACGATGCTGTTTTGTTGCCAGTGCTAGTAAAGTAATACTTTTTTTTTATTGCCGATCATTTATGCTGTGCAATTTCCGGCGTGATATGCAGTGTGGGTGGGTCTGCACCATTTAATTTTACGCTACCGCTACATTCTATAACACAGCTACTAAGCAGTAATAAACAGTATTTGCCATAAAAGTACCCGTGTAGGTGCAGTAATTCCCTCTTGAAAACGCAGCAGCCTCGTTTCATCAACACATCTGTTTATCATAACAGTTCAAGTCACATCTGCAGAAATATCAAGTTGTCATCAGTTCGGAGTACGCATAACCAGAAACAATACCCAGTGAGCTTGCAAGCTCGTAACGGGATTCCTGCGACACAACATACACGCGAATTGACAAATAATAATATAATAAAAATAACAAATTAGACATGGACTCCATGCAGGTACATGGACATATACTCTATTCGCGGAGGTCTGTACAGGTATAAATTGCTTAAAGATAATTTTTTCCCCTTCCACATTCTTAGCCTGCTAAATGGTGCGTGTTATACAGAAATTACAGTAATCGGATAAATAAATTATGATTGCACCTGGCATGTGCTCTTCAGAAAGCCCAAGGTGGTTAGATCATGTTGGTCTACAGAGTAACGGATTGACATTTATAATTATAGAACAACCTGGCCCTCGTTTTATTGCACATGGGAGACTCAAATATGCATGACGGCAGGCGTAGATGACATTTATGGGAGTCAAATGAACACAAATTAAGGTCGTTGTGCTGTTTCACCTTACGCTGGGTTCTCCGGAACCCATCTTTGTGCAAACAGCATGACTGGAAACTTTGTGGTAATTGCACTTGGAAGGAAATATATTTCACGGCTTATAAAAACTGGATTTTTTTTGCCAAAATTCGAACGCTCTGCCCACGTCAAGGGAAGCATTCCGTTTTTCGAAGTCCGTCTGCAGATATACACTTTCGTTAATTCGTTGGAGGCAGAGTAGACGGTGGCATTTTTCAACCGAAATTAATGTAAAAATGTGATGGCCATCTTGAATGATGTTGCTACGCAACTAAAATGTTCGTGCGTGAATGATGCTGTGGACCTCTGGAGACGACGCGGGTTTACTTTAGTGCGTGCTATTGACGCACAGGATAATATATATTACTTGTAAAACATTCTCTGTTTGCAACGTACACACTATGTCTGCATAATTTCAGGAAGTACCATTAACGGATATCAGCAATTATGCTCACGATGCCCTTTGTATCCATATCTGACGAATGTACTTCAAGGAATACATTTTCTGTCAGTGTTTAAGACCGCGGGTGGTTTGGAGTGGTTGCGATGGTGTTGATATCCTGTTCTGCGTCTGTAATTAAGTTTGTTTTTGCACAAATTGCCGTTTCAGCCGAACTGAAACGGTAACCTTTCACAAGGCCTCGCTGTCGCAGACGCATTAATTTTACGTTGCATCAAGCAGAAATAATAAGGACACGTCTTGCTCACAAACCGTTTATCACTGCCAATGCCATTGCAATAACATGCTCATCCTTTTCAAATAAGCCTATTTAAAGTAAAGAGGCATATACATTGCAATTTTGCATTATTATTATTAAGAGTTCCGTTTAAATTATGAAAATAAATCCCTTGCCAGTTGTGCGAGACATCGGTAAGCCTATTCTATCTTTCGCACCGAGAAATAGGAAACACCGGTGTTTTAAATTGATTTATTTGTAAACATGGGCTGTCTTTATCGAATTCACGTAAATAGTTTCTCGTCACAGATTTTGAATAAGCAAATCGATTCTATGTTAGAGATATATTTCAAACAATCTAGTATGCATGTGCTTTACATTATTTGATTTACTAAAACTCCAGGCCTCAAAATATGCAGGCAATTCTAAAATTTCTAATATCACAAAGCACATTATACTTTGTACCTAAGATTGTCAAACGCTTTAATTTATATTTAATTGCTGATTAATTTTCTATGCGTTACATAAGGTATTATTGAAATATAATTTCACGTAAAATATCCTTGGTGGTGGTGGACCACGGCAGCATCTCACACCGCGACCTTACTAACACAAGCGATGCCACAGCAATTGTGGAAATAGAACAAAACAATAATTAATGGAGAGCTTACAGGACAAGGTGACCTCTCCCCCCTCCACAACAATATGCAGCATTTGTAAGGGACATTAAAGGAAGAATCTAATCTAATTTATCTACAACCCACGCACCCCCCCTAACCACCAAACATGACCATAATCCCCGGCAAGACGTCCGAAGCATTTTCAGGATTTCATAGGTTCGCGGATTTCCATGACGACCCGTGACCCCCGTGACAGAATCGCAGCCTCACTCGTTGAGCATGGAGCACATCTGTACCCCTGCCTGAGGCTCACTGCCATTCTTGGACCAACCGAGACTGGGTTGCGTGGATGGGGAAGCGAACCGTCAGTTAAAGTTGGTGCTGTTAGTGGCGGTTTCCACAGATTAATTCATTCATTGTCAGAAACCGCTGAATACCAGCAGACACAGGGCGCAAGGCAGGGCTATATATCGAGGATAGGACGCCAGTCCATCACAGGGCACCGAGAGCTATATTTTTACATGACCTAAACTATATTTTTTACATGACCTAAACTCATAAACAGAACTTCACTAGATTTTTTAGTTAGCAGGCCAATTTACCTATGCGGCAGCATGTCTTTGGGCTGTGGGAGGAAACCGGAGTGCCCGGCGAAAACCCACGCGGACACGGGGAGAACATGCAAACTCCACACAGAAAGGCACCCGAGCCGGGCTTCGAACCGGGGACCTTTGTGCTGTGAGGTGGCAGCGGTACTCACCGCTCCACCATGCTGCCCCGTTTCCACAGATATTTGGAGCAATTATATCGCTTGAATATCCACGGTTTGGTGCAACGACATTTGTGAAGCCAAAACGCAAGGTAGATTTTTTTGGATAAAAATACGAATGTTATTCAGTGCGAGCACATATGTTTGGCACTAAATTATGCTGTGTTTGTGATACATTATTGAAAAATAAGAAAAAAAACTGCATTGAATTGTTTGTTTTAGCCTAGTCCGGCAGATGTCATTCTCTAGAAATTATGGCAATGTCAATAAAATATGGCTGTGATCCCAAAAATATAATATGTATTGCCTTATAGGCCAAAGAAAAAGCAAAGCGAACAAATATATAACATCGCAAATAGTATTTCTCAGTCCGAGATAAATCACCATGAATGTTTAAACCTGTAACACAGTGGTAAACTTTTAATAACTTGTGACGATGGTGCGCATTCTATTTATTCAGTGTTAAGCAGTGGCATTGCATTTGAATAATGTATGATATAAATCAACTTAGCATGGCAACTCATTTTAAAATAACGTGATGGAACACACAGCTAATATAACACTGGATGAGAATAAGCTTCATTGAGCACAACTTTAAATCATGCGCTGTTGATGCCGAAAAAAATACTTTGGTCTGATAAAACGTATATCATAGCAAAGTGCAACTAAATGTAATCTCTGTGTCTCTGCTCTGTACCTACGTATCAGACAATGGAAAAAAAACGCATTAAAGTTCACAACAAGCTGTATAATGTACTGATGTTCACGGCTCGACAATGCCTCCAAAGTGGGAGGTGAAACCTCGCGAAGGAGAGAGAAGGAACACTCGAGACGGCTATCGCGAAAGAACAGCTAAGGAGAGAAATTCTCAAGCAGAATAATTTTAATTCGTCCATTGGTTTCTGCATACATTATCAATACAATGCCTCTGGTTCCCTATGCCATGTCAGTCATGAGGGTTGTTTGACCATACTTCACCATGTTGGTCGTTGCAAGTTGGTCATGTAGGAGTCGGGGGTGGGGAGGGGAGGTTCATGTTCAGATTTCAACCACCATTGATGTTAGCTGTGGCCGTGAATCGAACCCGGGTCGCTGGCTTCATAGTGCTGTGCACTGACCGCTATGCCACCACTCCAACCCCTTGCATGTATATTGAGATTGAATTCGTTACGAGTAAAAGTATCACACTTTAAAGCTATACAATTTTAAAGCATTTGGACGTTTATAGCAGCTGATTGCTGAATGTTTTGATGAAATAATTAATTGAATTAAATTACATTCGATGTTCATATATGCATGCATTACATTATTTTCTTAATTTGAAATTCAAAGCATTGTTAATGCTGCTGCGTGATGGTCTCTTAGCAAATTGCGTGCACTGCGCACAGTTATGCTAATGAATTGGCATTTGCGCCCTTTTGCTTCTACCTGAATGACCCATTCCCGAGTTGCAAATTTTCTGCCTCCAATTAAGAGCAGGTAGGCCGATAGCATATGGCTCGTTTAAATAATGGATCAGGGATGTTTGCCGCCTAGTTGGCCCGCGCGTGTTTGTTTTCACTGCAGACAGAACGGGAGCATGGGGGAAGGTTTTACATCTGGCTGTTCCTCGACTTACAAAGGACCTTTTGTAGTAAGGGCCAAGAGAAGAGCTTTGTAAAGGTATAGGTTTTCACTGATTAGGTTACTCAACAGGACCAGAATGCCTCTTCAGTAGCCGTTAAAATTTGGAGGCGCGCTTTTGCTGCCGTTAAATTATGAAATCTGCCTTGGTTTTTTTTTCTCTCTCGCCGTTCCTGGAACCTATAGGTTGTGTGTGCGGGTGAACGGTCTGCTAAGGTCTTCGCCAGGGTTATGAGTCTTTGATCGGGAGAGGGCAACAACTTTCTATCGCCGGGATTCTTCGGTGGGCGATGATTCATTGGCCGGGTCGCGTAGGCCACATGCCCAGCCACTTCACGCACAAGTGGCTCTTGTTTGGCCGGATGGATGGTGATAAATCGGTCTGGTATGGGTTTGACAAAGGATAGGTTGATGTGGTACAGGAGGACTTGTGGCTAAGTGGATTTGCCAACTCCTGTTATAGGTCGCATCAAGATCAGTCTATGTGGAGGAGGCTTATGGGCGATTAGATGCTAATGGGTGGCTGTTGGTAGCCCCCTTCCAGCAACAAAAATAGGTAGAGAAGTGATGCTCACAACAATGGTTGAAATACCCGACTGGTAAAACTATAGGAAGTGTGGATGCTGAGAAGCGGTGAAAATAACTTGAAGTTATTTCTGGCATGGTGGCATCACAACCAACTTTCCCGAAGATGCCTCCAACGTGAGAGGCGAAACGTCGCGAAGGAGAGAGGCAGAGCGCTGCGCACTGCTATCCCGAAAGGACAGCTTTGAAGAGCGGTAAAGAACGAAATCAGTGCAATTAGCACTTCTCTATTTCTGTTTCTCACTCTCCCCCCCCATCTACCTGCATCGTTGTCTCGGTACCTATGTGCAATACGTGCTCTGCGTATTTCTATGTGTGTCGGTGTTCTTTCGTCCGTCCCCCTACGACCCCACTTATTATTGAGTTGGCACTGAGCTCAGAGGGCAGACACAACTTCCCAGGGTCTGCAATTGTACAATACTGCTATTCCCAAATGTCTGGACAGAGGTCTCTTTAGAGAAACAACATATTTTCTCTTCTATCAAGCCCTACTGACCTCCGCTCTACATCTCTTCCAAATGCAGCATCTTCTTCCGCTTAAATATTCCTTCCCAATTAACCCTAACCCCCTTCCATGTTTAATCACTTTAAAGCAATAAATTGTCTTTGCTTTTGGCTTTTCTGCTCACCGAGACGACTCAATCTATTAAACCTCTAAGACGGCCGTTTTTAATAAGTCCCTCTGTCAATTAAGATTCTCATCTGGGTCCCCCCCCCCACAGAATGTTGGGGAACTCCGTTCCAGGCTGTCTGAGATAATCTGAATTCAATCGTCCCTCTGACATTACGCTTGTTTTTATCATTTTCGGCGTATATACCAGTGAGAAAAAAAACCTCATTACGGTCAATTCACAGAATATTATCTCTGTGTTGTTGGCTGTGTGTGTGTGCGTGCGTGTGTGCATACCATAAGCGTGTGTGTGTGGTTTTATGTTCGCGTGCATATGTGCCAATAACAGAAAATTAACGATTTGCGATGCATTGTGGGCGGCACGGTGGTCGTAGTGGGTAGCGCTGCCGCCTCACAGCAAGAAGGTCCCGGGTTCGATCGCCGGCTCGGGGGGCCTTTCTGTGTGGAGTTTGCATGTTCTCCCCCGTGTCCGCGTGGGTTTTCGCCACCGGGCACTTCGGTTTCCTCCCACCGTCCAAAGACATGCTGTCAGGTTAATTGGCGTACTGACTAAATTTCCCCGGGCGCCCTGCGATGGACTGGCGTCCCATCCTTGGTGTTCCCCTGCCTTGCGCCCTGTGTCTGCCGGGATGGGCTCCGGCTCACCGCGACCCTGTATAGGATTAAGCGGTTTCTGAAAATGGATGGATGGTATTGTTACCTACTACAGTCCAAAGACCTTCTGCCTACGTTAATTTTTTTTTAGTAAACTGCCGTCCGGTGCCTTGATATGGGCCAACACACAAACTTCACACGGAAAGGCGCCCAGGGTGGGAATCGAACCGCTTCGGGAAGATGTTACCATTGTGCCACCCTGATGAGTATGACAATGATGATGCCCATTAACATTCACACTTCGAGGTCGAGCTGAAAGACAACGATGTCCAGAGGCTGACCATCGTGCTTCGAAGAATCGCAAAGAAGAAGAAGATCGGTTACTGCTACGGTTTCTATGCCACGTGCAACATTATTCAGGTCTCTCGTTTCAAATCCACGAATTTTTTTTCCTAGCTACTCAATCAGCTTTCCTCATGAAGAAATCGCTTGAAACTACAACAAGTTAGTTAATTGGGTTTTAATACGTACATGTTTTCCTTGCGACGGACTGCAGAATGTTGCAACAGTAATTACAGCTCTTTGGCCTCCTGTGGCCATGCGCTTTGCGTGTGGCTGTTTTTTGCTTTCACGCTTTATAATAAGGTAACAGTTCCCATTGTATATGCACCTTCTGGTGTCCTTATCTTTTCAACATATCAATTTAGTCAATCAGTTTTTCATTAAACTGGAAGGAACCGTTGAGTTATGTAGCTCTTTTTAACATTAGTCAGGACAATTAACCTATTTAGTGGATTGCAGCGTTCAGCGTTCAGTGATTGTGCGAACATCCATTGTTTTGTCTTCAATGTTTAGGTATTGCTTACATAAGCAATCCCCTCAATATATTATATTTCCTTGTAACCACACAGAGTACTGTACTCAAGAGCGGTTGGAAAATTCACGGCGCAAATTATTTCTCCCGGAGCCAGCTCCAAGCCCGACACTGGTTACAATTGATCAACAATGTCCCCTGTGGAGACCCATTGACGTACTCGAAATTGTAATCTCAGGAAATGTTGTCTTGGACTTCGTCGAGTGCCGTTGGTGAATTATTGATGTAGGTATTCACTGCTCGATGTATGAAAGTTTCTCTCAAGAGTTGCTCTTTTGGGGATAGCCTGGTCGTGGGTTCCTCCTCTCTCCTTCGTGACGTTTCACCTCTCACGTTGGAGGCATTTAGCCTGAAGATGCCTCTAGCGTAGGAGCTGAAATGTCACGAAGGAGAGAGGTTCAATGCTCGACACGACTATCTCTAAAGAGTTCCGAATACCTCAAGAGCCGAGACCGAAGAGTTGGTTATCCTCCCAACACATGCTGTAGGCGTTACTGGCGGGACATGGATGGGTAAGTGAAAGCTAGGTTCGGCAAGGTGTTTGGTGATGTTGGCAGTCTCAGGTTTCGCGTTGTGTCCAGAGATGGGGTTGCTTGTTGTTTTCACTTCTGTGCGTGTAGTGTGCGTGGTGCCGGTCACCCACCCCCTCGTGTGTGCCCTGTCGACCTTCGTAGGTGCTGCTCGCTAACGGCACTTGCCCCTACAGTCTGTTAAGGCTACACGGGGGATCTTTGTCTATGTGTAATCAAAACATTTGTCGGGTGCTATTCGCCCATTAACATTGCAATGCTAACGCAGATGACACCCACACATGCTCCTAACCATCGGTGTCTGCGAGCAGAAATGCTCTCTCATTGGAATTGCGAGCCTCATTGCTGGTTTTTGGTCGTTACCTGATTTCGGCCGATGGTATAGGTGGACATTTCGTTTGCAGAGTCTTTAGTCATAATGTTCTCATGAATGTTTGCTTTTGGTACGTTCTCATACTGAACAGTCACATGTGGATCTTCAGCTCTGCACGTGTGCCAAATTGCATCTCCAGTTCTGGGTTCGTGTTAGAGGGACGATTCTGTGTGTACGGGTCTTATCAAGCATTTACGGAGAAATGTTCAAAGCTGTTCCTTTGCGATGGCCGTGTCGAGCGTTCCCTCTCTTTCCTTTACGACCATTTGCCTCATGAGGATTCCTCCTAAGTTTTGAGTGTCTGGACACATTTGGAACTCAGGACGCCTGAGGATGCCTCCAACATGGGAGGCGAAACGTCGCGAAGGAGAGAAAGGGAGCGCTCGACGCTGTTATTGCAACAGAACAGCTTAAAAAAGCAACTATCACGCAACGAGCCGTGAAAACCTACATCAATATATTTACAGAGATCGGCGGAAAATAAATAGGTCGTGTCTTTGTTCGCCTCGGTGAACTTCCCGTCGACATTTTTTTTTTGTTCAAAATACAAATAATGTTGGTGAGAGGCGCATAATATCGCTAACATAACTACGTGGCATCCTGCGTGGGTGTTCTAGGCGCTACAATTTACTCCCACATAAGCTAAATTATATTCTTAAGAAATGTGTTAATTATTTTCATGCCGGCCACTTGTGAAAAGTATCAAACACAGTCATGCCTGTCTGGGTAAATGAAATATTCTATTGGTATTGGATGATAAACATAATAAATCGTATTTTTTATTTATCCAGCTTGCAGTACATTTTTACAGATTAAACTAATATTAGAGGAAAAGCAATATCAAATACAGAATACCACCTGTTTAAATTTGAATTTGTAACAATTGGTTTAACATGTGATGATTTCCAAAGCTACTTAGGTTTGTCTATTACTTATCATGTTCAGAGGCACATAGATGTGTATATATTTCTTTGAAAAAAATAGTCTAACAGTTTAAATTATTAAGGTGAATTATTGCAATCGATGAGAACTCGCCACCATGACTCAAAGGGTTTACGCTGACAGCTTAGTGAATCTACATCGTTAGTCATTAAATATTAGACATGACACTTCTTTGTCTATATTTGTCGGTCCGAGCGCATAGACTGCATCAGCTGCTGCATATCCTTGCTGTTTCAGATTGTTGAATCTGGCAGATTAGTATTGGTTTTTACAGCTGTCCGTGTTCGTAAAAATATCACTCTATGCACCCTGCTGCGATAATGAGAACAATATAGAATAACAAAATATGCTTGCACTGATTGAGCCAATGCATTAACTACACCACGTGTTTAACATTTGCAGACTTATACAAGAGAAAAAATGTTTGGGTCTAAAGGAATAAGATTACATTTGTACCAAAATGAACTACCCTGCAATGCATTAAATCGAATGATAATTAAATACTGTTTTCTTTTTGGGGGAGGAAGATACATTATTGCATCGAAAACATTACATTGAAAACAATTCTATAATAGCACCAACATTGAATGCTTAAAGATTTGCATCTTGTAGATAAAATGCAAAAGTAGTTACGGAATTTTTTCATGCACAGGCAATGTTATACCTTTTAATCCATAATGTAATTACAGCCGATCGCTGTCGAAATGTTTCAGTATCGTGAAAGTCTTCAAGCTACTTTCTCGAC
>JAZEWU010000022.1:6046992-6060368 GCA_036362915.1 Geotria australis | reverse complement strand
GGGGTCCTGGCATTAACATCAAGCAATAGTTCAGCAGCAAAGGTCAAAACGACGATTTAGAAGTCCTGGTATGAAAGCCAAATGTTCACTGCCACGTCCTCTATGTGGAAACATTGCAGTACAGGACATATTTGAGAAGTGGCGGAACATGTGTTTGGTGTCTAAAGACGTGCCAGGGTGGGATGGCCATTACAAAGTGTGAACATTTACACGACTGGTCAGTGCAGGTGAAACAAACACAAAGTCGCCGAAGATTTCGAGCAAATACGTCACATACACAGTTTGTCTCATTGGATAAGCAAACACCTAAAATGTAGAGGGCAACATCAAGGACAAATAAATTGTCATCATTATCTAACAACTTTAACACAATACTGCTCGTATTGAAAAAGATCATGCTTTGAAGTAAGTTCGCGACTCTGAGTCGTTCTTTCGTCGAATGAGTACCTTCGACAGTGAATTACTATGTGCGCGTTATAAATCTGGTTTATGATTATTATGTTATAATTTAGATGCAAGCTATCTCCTTATGCAAATATGCTGCAAAGTGAAAACCCCTCTTGTCTATGAAATTGATTTATTTACGTTATCTACGTACCATGTACCGCACTGTAAATATGTGCATTGTTCGGACAGTAGAGATAAACTAAAAACACTAGTGCTTGGAAAAATAACACAAATGAAAATGAATACGCTATTGTGTAAATGGGCAAACCGTTACCAGAGATTGTTTAAAACGACTTTTGACCTGCAAATCAATGAAGATAAAATGAAGGTTGTGAAATTATGGCAGGGATCGCACGGCCCAGATACATTTAAACGGAAATGTATTTCGGAATAAATTGACGTTCCTATATTAAGGTGACATGCAAGACAAATCTAGCCAAAGCAACAGCATCAGCCACATTGAAAGACATTTGCGAGACATGGAACAAACCAGTGAAAATAAGTTGTAGAACAAATATTATGTGATTGTATATGTTGGGTACATACTCAGTGAACGATTTTTCAGTACATTTGTCAATTCACTGGCAACACATATAAACGTGAAGAAGGAAAAATGCATCGTGAATACCACATTATTTCGCGAGCGTGAATGTTAAGCCAAAATGTGACCTTCACAAAAAATACTACTTCTCCTTGCCAGCCAAGCTCGTTGGCTCTTACATCATCATTCCAAACTTTTGAATAAACTGCGTGTGCCAGTCCACATACACAGAATTATTGACCATCGTGCTTCGAAGAATCGCAAAGAAGAAGATTATTATTATTATTCCATACCATTCGGAAACAGCCTTCACTCAAAAGGCTGACATAACCAAATACTTATTTATGGTCATCAACGAAAACCTCTTCGTGACTAATAAATAAGCTGAATACGGTAAAACATTTTTTTTAATATTGCCCGACGCCAATAAATTATTGATGTGACCGATAAAACATTGATGCGGCAATATCCGAGGACTTATTAAAGTATATATATAATTTTTTACGATCATTTAATGCATTTATAAAAAAATTACTGGAGGAGGATTAGGATAATGAGTTGTTTGAGTGTGTGCGTTGAATTCGCCAGACAGCAAGCATCATGCCGGAGGACAGAACATTGCGCCGGTCAACACGGACCTGCGCTTGCAACACAGCCGATGCGTCACGACGTTGCTGCTTGTGTCAGCTGTTGCACGTGGAATCCAGTGAACAGGCCCTGGAGGACATACATTTTAGCTGAACCATGAAGCTGTACGCTCAGAGGCATGCCAGGATCCCACGCGTTTGACCTTCTCGGTAGACACCAAGAGGTTCTCAAAATCCCTGAGGATTAAAGAGGTCTGGGAAGATGAAAAAAAACATACACAAAACACCACCTATAAGACCCCAGAATTGGATTCTGGTGGTCATAATAGGCTGTGGCTTTATATGCTGCTGTGACTTCAGGAATAATGATTGATTCATTGATACCTACTCATGGCTATATCATTTTATTTGAAATGGAAAATTGTGGTTTTCAACATTGACATAAGATATTTAATGGTATATGGCAGCAGTATGGGCTGAGCAGCAAAGTGCTAACCTTTTGGTGCAAGGTTAATCGATGTGAATATATACCTGCACCGCAGTGCCGTGTGGTGGTCAACCCACCTCATAAAATGAGCCGTCACGTGGACAGAATGTTAAGCCATGCCTTGTCCATGACTGGGAAATGAAGGGTCAATAGCCGTGTGATTGCCGATATCAAGACCAAAATACCTAACAGCCCTTTAGCAAATACCCCAAAGCATTTGCATTACAACGGGTGTTTTAACATGATTACGTCGGCTGGCAAAACTGTTGGATATGCAACATAAAGAATACCGTACCTTCGTTATCTTCCACGATGCCAAACTTTATCAGAATTTTGGGATGCATTTACAGTTTACTTTTATTTTCCTCCAAAATTAATAATTCACCACGCTTAAATGTACGCATGAAATATTTATAGGCGGAAATTGTGATGTCTTGTATCACCGTCCTAAATTTAGCATGCAGTCAACCGCCTTAATGCAGGTGAAGCAAGGAACTCGGTGGGCCACCACTGTGAGGACTAATGACGACCATTCATCACCGAACCACCTACCTTCTACGCTTAGCATACCCCGGCTTGAACAGATGCTGACCATTTAGGAATAGCACCTCACTGAGAGACAGGTGGTGTGGGGCTTTATGTTTTAGTGCCCAACAATAAACATACGAAACAGTAATAACCCCTTGCACTGTATCGGGGCCGTAATGCCCTGCTTTACATTTGTAATTATGCAGAAACGCTGAAGCGCCAATGTGGTGCTGCACTCGGGTGGCCGGAATAAAAACAACATGGTATTTTTGCATGCCAACTTGGGGGGTCTCCAATGGACAACTCAAATAAGACGTGACGTAAACGGGCGACATAACCATATAGTTATTGGAAATTCAGCTAATTTATTTCATATATATATAATTTAGCCAAGTAGAGTTCTGTGGTATTTTCGTACCAATGTGCATGTAGGTCTGTAAACAACTCGGTGATTTTTTATAAGTAACGGCAAAGAACACGGTCGGTCTGTGGTTACACGCGCGCGTACATGGGTGTGCTGTTAGAGCTAGCTAAAGCCATCGCGGCAGGGGCACAGCATCGCTTCATCCGATGCTGAGATCCCACGCCACGCAGCCAAAATGCGCATTCTTGTTCGCAATGTTGCATCACAACACTGCTGCGTTGGAGCCACGCGACCACCGAATATCAGCATGAAACACCAGCAATTTCCTCAGCCGTCTTAGTGGGAGGAAAAAAAATTCACAGAAAACTAATCGGAAATGTGCGAAGAGTGCCGGGTGCTCTAATTTAGGGGGCTGTGTCTAAGAATTGCACAGGGGAATCAGATGGGAGTCTGTTGCAGTTATTGCTTTTTTTTCTCTGCTGTAGACCCTCTGGCAAACAGAGATATACAGTACTGAGAATTGGACTGTTTTCACGGCTCGAATCATGATGGTTGCGCTTCAGTGCTGGTCTTTCGGGATAGCCGTGTCGAGCACTCTTCCTCTGTCCCTCGCGACGTTTCACCTCCCACGTTGGAAGCATCCTCGGGCGTTCAGTGCCTGGGTGGCATTGAGTGAAGATGCTCCAACGTGGGAGGCGAAATATCGCGAGGGAGAGAGGGAGAGCACTCGACACGGCTGTCCTGAAAGAACAGCTGTGGAGAGCAATTATCATACATCAGTAGAGAGTATGGTACTGTTCTGTTCCATTGTCTACATGAGACTTGGGTGGATCCTGCGGCCTTGTTGGTTGTAAACCATTTCACGAGCAGCCTATAGAACTTTGTCGAGGAGCGTGAATGCTGCGGCCCGGAAGTGAGCCCCTGTGCTTCGTGAAATGTTGCCCGTGTGCAAAGTGGCAAGCCATGAACTTCTAGCCTTTCGAGATGATCGCTGAGAGGATGGCTCTTAGCATGAAACGACAGGTAGGAGAATATATTGCTGTTACAGAGGTAAAAAGTGTTAAAGCGCGCTCGAGTACCACTACAGAACCCTGACTAATGCAATATACATCTTCAGGGTGAACACATTTCACGAATGTGGCTCCCAAAAAATAACCCAAATACAGGTTTGGTCTCTAAACAGATTATGTGCACGCAGCCTGATGGGGTTATTTTCCTGTTTCCTTGACTTTTCTTCACAGGTTTTGGGAGGCTTTCCGTAATTTCTAGCGCTGTCTGGTGACACTGCATCAGCGGCCAATATTTGCAGTGGCTACAAATAATTGCAATGCATACAAAATGCAGAAAGGGGGACTGATTTCACTTTAATGGAAAAAGTGTAGCTGTTTTAGGCCACAGGATGCGGAATCAAATGATTAATTTGCATACATTTGTAAGTGCACATGCACTTTAATTGGGAATGCTGAAAACGTAATCAACATTTTGATGCTGGGTTCTTTTTGGTTAATACAATTCAATTTTGGCATTGCAGATGTGAATGAGATATTCCGTATATATAAGGGGAAAAATTTACACTCCATTTCGATATTGCATTATCCCGAAAACAGACATTATTTTGGGCTTGTGTGATACACGTTTTTTTTTATTTATGCTAACTATAGATACCAATTTCGGAGAATATAACATTAGTTTCGAAGCAACTCGGTTGCTGGTTACTTTAAAAATATAATCAGCAAAACGGTATCCATATCTCGCGATGCATGTCTCCATTTTCCAGCAATAATCTTCTTTAGCTGGTAATGGAGAGCCGTGCGAGAGAACGGAGAACACGAGGACACATCAGCTGAGCTATTGTCTGTCTTATTTTGTTGACGTACGTTATAAATTAAATAAAATCCACAACATCGACAGATGTTGGTTTAAGAAAATGCTAACATTTGTCAGTCACTTATATCTGACGGATTACCCATGACCAAATGCGCAATATACGACATTAGGACACGTCTAAACATATGGCCACTGTATCGCCTAAAAGCCATCCCCGCGTGATGGGATGGCTAATAATTTGAATGCAAATTCACGCTCCTTTGTTTTCAATAGAAATCACTGTGTCCGACAGTGGAAAAATTAATTGCATGCCGAATTTTCACTTTAATTATATCCATAGCAACTTAATCATGTTTTGGAGATGAGGCCTTCTGAATACATATCTGAGGCTTCCCCCCGACACCCCCTTCCATCCTGGAAAATGACAACAATTTATTCATCATTCAGTCCAAAGGCTACGGCGATTGTTTTATTACTCTGCACTTGTTATGAAAGTAAAGTGTACAGTTAATATGTTATGCAAATGCTGGAGCATCTAACCATAATATCACCATTTGAACACTATACACCTCCGCATGCATGGAAACAATGACACAGCGTGGCCTTTTATGTTGAATGATTGATTGGGAATAGTATTTGCCCAGGTAAAGGAGCCATTGAGATTAATAGTATTTTTTCAAGCCAGTGCAGCAAAACCATCGCTTCATAAGGACAGTTATTCATTTTAAAAATGTATTTTTGGGTCGTTTTAAAGTTTGGCTTTTTGGGCTGTGATATTAATGACCTGCTTCTGTGAAATCCCTGCAGAAATTACAGAGCGCCCGTGAACATTGAACCGCTGTGGAAACTGACTGTAGCGAATGCACTGGCCACCAACACTACGCATCTGTCGGTTCTTCGAATAATGTGTTTCTGGCACAACAACAATGCACCACGTTTTCACTTTTACCATCGTTCTCCACGCCATTTGGTGAGCTTTTGAACATCTGCAATTCAAGACACGTGCTCTCCCTCCCTTATCTTTGCACCAGCAGACAGCGATGACGACTAAAACATACAAACAAATACGCATTTTACAGAAATAACTAATTTTTTGTACTGGATGCGCATCATTTGGTGCAATGCCAAGAACATACATGTCACATGTGACAAGTAATGTTTTCTATTTTACAGTGCGATGGACGGTGGCGTAGCTGATGCACGGTACACAAAACTACGTATATGAAAGAAGCCAAGTTTGTACAATAATGTGACGTTCCGTGTTCAAACATCTTGAAGTTAAGGGGTATTTTAATCCAGGTCTTGCAGAGGGCATGTACGTTTGCTGGCGCTGTCCTCCAACCACAAGGCAAGACACGGACATGCTGCCTGCTTGCATTCCTCTTTTATCAGTTTTAAAGCAACAAGGTACAGCCATGCCACACATTATTGATTTTACATCCCAGCTGTCCATTCTGGTTAAGGACCGCATGGCCTTCCTTAATTGGTTCAGCTCTGGGTTTATTGGAGGCTTAAATAGCTTCCCTCCAAATTCATTTTTACATTGAAATTCCATTGTACACTCAGTAATTTGGTAATGTGGAAAGCGGAAGTGTTTTCATAGAGCCTGTTTTTTTATCCTCTTCCAAATAATAGATTTACTTTTTAATGCATTTCCTATTATTGCTACCCTGGAGCTTTTGCAAACGATGGAAATCTATTTCAGCCTTCTGCCTTCCAATTTCTTAGATATATATTTTAAAATTCCTATCAAAAATATTACACGTTTGAAATATATATTGTGTCATTGAACGTAATGCATCAGATGAAAAGCATATAGATTGAACTACATATGTTCAATTCTATTGTTATGCATGTCTAATTTCTGGTTAAAGAAATATTTGGATTGCATATTGTGTGTTTTAGGTTGAGTGAGCAAGTCGAATTGACTTTAAGGTTCAGTGTTTTTAACAAGATGTGCGCTGTTGAGAATATTTTAAAGAGGGTTGATGCAATTTGTGTTGTTATGAGCCCATGAAATTGTTTGCAAGGTCAGCTTGAAATGTACAAATTAGAAAATATTTTTTAAACTATTTACTCAGTGAAACTATTATAAGTCTACCCCATATTATATAGAAGGCTGGTATCAGGAACATGCATTGAAGGGAGAGCGCTCAGTGACACGGCTATAGACTGCATGTATAGACTATAGACTGTATGTATAGACTGTGGACTGCATGTATATACTATACGTACAGACTATACACTGTATGTATAGACTATAGACTGTATTATAGACTTAGAGAGGGACAGTGCTGTAATAATAATAGCATTTATATAGCGCCCTTCACCCGAGGGTCACAAAGAGCTGTACAAAGCTGCAGAGAGAACGACATGTCAACAACGACAGAGCACGGAAAATCAGCAACAATTTTTTTGGGGTTTTTTTTTTTAGAATCCGAGCTGTGGAGAGAACGGCATATCAACAACGAGGAGACAACAACAACAACGGGGAGACAGAAAACTAAGAGTCAAGCGATAGCAACGAATTATAAGACAAAGGACAAAATAAAAAACAACAGGAAAACAATAATAATAATAATTCTCCAGACCTGTTCACCACCACGGGAGACCCTAGCAAGGGGAGACTCCAGTCTGGAATCTAGTGCTCCTGCGAGGGTTTTCCTTGGTGAACAGCTCTGTTTGTTGCGTCGCAGAAATCCCACTTCCAGAGCTTGCTAGCTCAAATCACATAACGTCCTATTTCACAGAACGTATCGTGGACGTTAAGTGACGCGTGACTGTAATGCCACCATATGATGTGGACAAATGCTCTAAATTAATTAGGATAAATATTCAAAATATATGAGCAACGCAATAAAAGCCGATTTTTGAAAGATCATTCCATAGCTTTTCCTTTCATCGGCTCTAATTAGAAATTATTTTGATTCGGGGGTCTCTGATGTTAGGGTGAGGTGCAACCTTAATAAATGCAACAAAAAATACTGTAGGGAATGTTTTTAATTAAACTTGATTTAACACTCCAGTAATGAACCATCCTTCACCATGAGAAATGCAAACATTCTTTGTATAGTTTTGACAAAAACCAGATCAGCGTCAAAGCTTTACATGACCAGTGGTTATTAGCTTGGCACAAGTGTCTTCCAATATTGCATAGAAAACAAAATCGGCCCCAACAATTTGGTATGATAAATTAGACTGCGATGATATGAAGTGTTTAAATGTCAATGCTTTGTTTTGATTGAGGCTTGACAGTCAAGATAAGTGGGATGTTCAATGGTTCAGCGTGAAGATGATACATTAATACAAATTGAAGCTTATGAAACAAAGTCCTTACAGGGTTTGTTTTGCATTAAGCCAACGTCATAACGTAATTTGCCGTCCATCACAACTTCACTGTTGCCATGAGCACACGCGGACATTGAAATGAAATCCGCTGTTCACTCGTTTGCTTATTTTCACGAGAGCTTCTCCTTTCAAATTGGCCGTAACTATGCGGTGTGGGAGTGATGAAGGCCGTTGAGCGGGGCCATCGAATGAAACCAAAATAAATGCGTATTCACTGTCACTGGGTTCATTTGAGATGCCTGTCCATGTTACATTCAAATCAGATGCATTTCACAACTGACTGCACGTGTCCGTTAATCTCATACAATATTTAAAAAAAAGATTTTGCTTCCGGGTGGCTAAACACCATTCCCTCAATTTCCTTGAATTACATTATATATTCTGATTATAATTTAGGATTGTTTTTTTTCTTCTTCTTTTTTGCAGTTAGGCTAGGTTTCTAAAAATACATTGTACTTCTGTAGGTTTCTCTGTCACGGCTGTCGTTAGTCAGTGTTTACCTAAGCTGGAAGGAACCGTTGAGCTATGTAGCTCTTTTTAACAATTGTCCAGCCTGGGAGGGGGTAAGCAAGCTACACCGTTTCAGGGCACCAGGGGCAATTTCGTCAGGACGATTAACCTAGGAAACATGTCTCCGTGAGGAAACCGGAGTACCCCGCAAAAAGCAACGCAGACAAGGGGAGAACATGCAAACTCCGCACAGACAGGCGGCACCCGAGCCAGGAGTCAAACCCGAGACCAGCTTGCTGTGAGAGAGCAGCGCTACTCCGCGCGGCACCGTGCCGCCTCTGTGGTTTCATCGCCAGTCACGTGCAGTAGAGAGAGGACAAAGCAGTCCTCGTAACCCATAACTCCACCGCACAAGGTTGTGATGCACAAAGGCTTTCCGAACGAAAGATCAACAACGAATCTCAAATAATTAATGTTCTGTTCTTGGCACACTTCCACGCGAACATCGTGGCTGCAGAGAATAAGGGGAGACGGTGTTGGGAGGTTGTGAGCCTGAATGTTGAGCACAGCCTCCACGGTGAGGTTCATGGCCCAACAACTGGAGCTTCGCCCCAGGTGAAGTAGAACATTCGACGGTAAACGCCTCGCGTGTGTTCTCACGAAGGCTTCGGTAGATAGTTTATGCATGAGTTATGGTCATGGGTACGTTCAATATTTCTATTGGTGTGTTTTGTAATATGCGTTTAAATAAACTAAATAATCCCTGCTGATTAAACAGAGTAATACATGTATCTAACAGCAGCAATGAAAGCACTGATATAAAAAATATTACGTCTATTATTTCCAATGCAAACCGCTGTCTCGGAAGTAGCAGACAATGTCCGTTGCTTCCTAAGTCTGATTAATAGAGGTCCGTTAAATCGAGGGTTAACTGTAATTCGTCCAGCCATGTCGAGGACTTGGTCTACCCGACTGCCTGTTTCATCTGATTTGTCCAACAACTCTGCTCCAGGTCACACTGTTCGACTCGAACATTTTCCAAAGTTTTTTTTATGACCTTGTTGAATTCAAGAAAATTATTGACGCGTGTTTGTTTCGCCTTCAATAGTGCTGTTCGCTGCTGGCCGCTCGGTACGTTTTGGGTCTGTGCTGAGAAATCAATATAAATATGCAGCAGTAACATACAAAGACAAAGATCCCTCGTAGAGCCTTAACAGACTATCGGGGGAATGTGCCGTTAGCGAGCACCTGTGAAGGCCGACAAGGCACACGACAGGGTGGGTGGCAGTGTTTACACACCGCACTAAGTAAACATTTGAGGCTAAGTCGACCTAGGGAAGGCCCATGACCGGTTCAGAAAATCGTCACTAGTGCTGGCCGTGAGCGAGATCTTTACTCGGTCACCAGCTTTGTAGCACAGGACACAACAGCACATACAACACACATGAGCACATACCCTCCGTATGCACTTATACATACAATAATGGCGCAGACGTGTTCTGAAGGTGGGCGGTATGGATGTAATGTCACGGCTAGTGCACAATGAAATGAAAATTGGCTATAAAATGTTACCGTTTCTACATTACGTGGCCAGAAACTGGGGAATCTAAATTTTTCCAATGAAGTAAAGTAGTGGGATTGGTTAAAGAGCTATTATAAATTGCGGCTAATGATATATTTGTATAGATTTTGCTGTTTTTCGTCTACATAATTAGGTAAGCATGCTGACTGCGTGCCATCGATTAATGCAATAGACATTCATTAGTAATCGTGCCCCAGCGAACTCAGGGCTACAGGGGCTTGGCTGGGCCTTACTTCCTTAACAGCCCAAGGGTCCCACACTTAATTAGCCATCACTGCCAAACCAGGCTTAGCTGCCTTGATACTGCTAAACCATCAACAGTGTGCAGTGGTGTGTTGAATGTAGAGTATTGTTGCCTCTGCCTAACTGTACTGGAGGCAGCATGCGGGGAAAGTAGACGTCAAATAGGATAGAATATATTAACTGCCGGACATTTTAAAATGGTGTGGTTGCCAAATTGCTTAGGATTAGAGACCATTGAAGCCGGCTGGCAAAAATAGTGTTTTTCTTATGCAGCGTGGTGAACAGTGATGGTGTGTGTCTGTGTGTGTGATGGGTGCGTAACGCTGTGTGGAAGCTGCCCGGCCTGTCGCTCCGCACGAAGCTCCGGGTTTTCTCAGCCGTGGTCATGCCGTCTCTTCTCGCCGGTTGGAAACTTTCCGGCTCGCCTGCCTGCGGTCCATCCTGGGTTTAACCAGGCTGGATTGTGTGAGGAGCTCACAAATATTAGAAAGATCTGGACAGAGTCCCATTTGTGAGCTCCTTCGGCAGGCGAGGCTCAGGTGGCTGGGCCATGTAGCCCGCATGCCCAGCCATCGCATGTCCAAGCAGCTGCTGTTTGGTCGGATAGAGGGGGCTATACGGGCGCGGCACGGGCTAGAGAAGAGATGGACCGATGCGGGACAGGAGGATCTGGAGCTGGGTGGACTTGCTGAAAACTGGTACCGGCGGTGTCAAGATCGACCTCTGTGGAGGAGGTTCGTGAAGGACGCTACTGGGCAGTTGGAGGCAGTCGCCCTCCAGCAACAACGGGGCGGAGGAGCGACGCTCACAACAGCGAGCCGAGCGCCGAGCGGCCAAAGCACAGCAAGGTGGCACAGTAGGGAGCTCAGGTGGTGTACCTGCCAGTCATCTCAGTCAGGCAGCCCATGATACCTGGGTCTGTCCTGTGACCTCCTGTCGACGAGCCTTCGACACTTCACGTGGCCTCAAGGTGCATATGGCCTGGCACAGGCGACGTGGTGACGTCACCGCCACTTAGTGGCGAAGGACGGTTGTTGTTGTTGATGGGTGCAATTCAAAAAAAGTTAGTGTCAAAAAATGTGTTACACCGCATGCTCATTCGCAAATTCAAAATTAGTTTCGTTGCAATATAAACATTTGACAATATGGTCGGTTCGGTCATGAAGCTTTCCATACACTACTTTGCTCGCATTCATTTATACTGTAGCACACATTCTCAGAAAAGTATGGTCATCGTGTGGTTATGCAATTTCTAGCACTGCAGAATGTAGTGGGATTTTTTTTATTAAATCCACGTGGGATCAGATGATTGAGTGGTTAAATATGAAAGTAATAAATTACAGCACTTTGTCAATGAGCTCCTGGATGACAAGGCCTTACCGCACTGAGCATACTTCGCCACAGCGCATTGTTGGTGTAACGGGGGGCCCAGGGCTGTTTGGGATATCCGCTCCACCCGCCATATTCGTAGCCCAGTGCGCGAACCACTCTGTCGCCACTCCATCCCTGAGTGGGTACACCAGCAGATTAAACCGCCTTTAAGTTAAAATCATGGTCAGGGTTGACTCGGCCCATCATCTCTTATCTCTCTGGGGTGCGTGACGTGACCGGCACTTTACGTGGATTCACCGGCGGTTTGTCCTGCAAGGAGACTGAAAACCACGGCTGGGCATCTTCAATTGAAATGAGCATTAGCTCCCCACCCTATGTGGGAGCCTTTGACTGACAAAAATTGCATATCATTGTCTGTGGAGATTTATAACCACCTAATTCTAAATGATGGGATGAGAACGCCAATGAGAGTGCGTGCTTCGAATTGTATCTATTTTACTTTATGTCTGTGGTGTAGAGGGCTTTCACATGTTTTGGATATTGTGGCAACGCAGTCAACCCCTAATTCCGCATCAGACAACCAGATGCTGCCTCTCGCTCAGCATTAAAGTCCACAAAGTGAGACTAATGAGACTTCCACTAAATGGTCCTCATAGTTGTTAAATTCATATTAAATTATCTGTGATATTGTTAGGCTTAATTTCTTGGTTCTTCAAAGTGTAATTGTACTCATCTAAGCATATACCTCTCTTTACATAACCGGGCCGTTTCCGTTGATAACCTGATTTCCAACAAAATCGAAATCACCAAGGTGTAACACAAGGTTCTACTCTTGTTCCATTATTATTCTCTCTGTTAACCTGGGCACCTCACGTGTACACTCTGAAATCAATATTTTTGGAGATGACCCTGTATTGCTAGTGGCTGAAGATTTCCCAGAGGATGTAAATCATAAGCTACAAGGTGACTTCAATATCCTGAAAAAATCAGTTTTTCTTACTTTAACTAGTCCTTAATGCCAACAAAACTAAATATATGTTTTTTTCTCGACTGAAAAAACAACTTCCAAATCGTTATATACACTAGATAACCGACAAATTGAACACGTTCAGGAATACAAATATTTTAGACTCTACATTTTAATTCAGACCTTGCATCGCCAATAAGATTAATATTAAAATTGGCTTTATTTATAGACAAAAACATCGTTTTCCATCTAGGTTCTGCTCAGACTTGGTAAAGGTGGCAATTCTACCGTTGTTCGATGACTGCAACATTATCTACCAGCATCAGGAACTTTGTTAAATAAACTCATCCTTGCACAATTCAACGGTGTACATTACTTGCATTACATTGTGATTTTATAAATTGTTTGCGTTGGTTAGTTGGCATGTTTGTTGGAAAGCAGGAATCCTGCTTCCAGAGCTTGCAAGCTCACTGGGTATTTTCTGCTGTTCTAAAAATAAGCATTTGTAGTGTCAAAAGGGGCCTGATTTTGTCATTCATTTAGTAACATTGAGTGAGTATTTCTGAGGAATGTGGTAAATTAATGTACATTTGTAACTGAACGCCAGGTTGTTGGCTCTCTTCATACCTGCACCTTTTTGGGAGCATTCGTTCCTTCCTCTGGCACCTTTTCG
>JAZEWU010000022.1:6028139-6046940 GCA_036362915.1 Geotria australis | reverse complement strand
TGCAGCTCTGTGCAGCGCTTTGTGACCCTCGGGTGAAAGGCGCTATATAAATGCTATTATTATTATTAAGTGAATAAGATCATTAAGGCACGTGCTGTTAGAGGGCAATATTTATGGTTGGCATGTTAAATCATATCCTGTACAGTAAAACACATCTGAGCTGGGTTCCAGTAAGATGCTCGTGGGTAGATTCTACTGTCTGTGTATTTTATGCCAACGTATAATTTTGTCTGCACTATGGGAGGTTGGTGTCAGGAAGGGCATCCGGCCGTAAAATGCTGCTCCAAATACCCTCATCATTGAGGCGAAACCGACCAACCCGGGTCAACTTGGATACGGGCCGTTTAAACCAGCAAGAACAACAACACATCTGCACTGCACTCTGGATAAGCACGTATGTTAGCATGAAGTTGTCACCGCTTTCGGCTTTCGCCGGGCGCTCCGGTTTCCTCCCGCCGTCCAAAGACATGCTGCCAGGTTAATTGGCGTACTGACTAAATTTCCCCAGGCGCCCTGCGATAGACTGGCGTCCTATCCTCGGTGTTCCCCTGCCCTGCGCCCTTTGCCGGGATAAGCTCCGGCTCACCGCGACCCTGTACAGGATTAAGCCGTTTCTGAAATGGATGGATGGTGGACCATTCCTCACTGGTTGATTTATCGACACTAAGGATCATGCAATGGGTTTTGAGCCTCTCGTTCTCACGAAGGCTTCGGTAATAGGAGACATCGTCAAGCAATGTATTTCTAACTTCTAACACAATTTATAACACGCGCAAATACCACGCCTGGTAATGGATGAGTCACAGATATTGAGACGCGAGGTACCGCAGAGAGGGGGAGCCAGCCTGGCAGCCGGCGCCAACACGCAAGACACTGCGTCCTATATATTATGACGTTATCGGCCAATTCATGAGTGTGTTTTTAGATGTCGGAGAAAACCTGACACCCCCGAGGAAAGCCACACAGAACCGGGGGATTACACACAAACTCCAAACAGAAAGACGCCCCAAGGGGACATCAAACCGCCTCGGGCAGGATTTTCTTCCGTAGCCCAGCATCCAACAACCGCATTAAATAAACTCAACCCAAGCAAGATGTATAATTATGGGGACCTTTTTTTTTGGTCTTTGCTAGTATGCGGATACCTAGGCAACCGCACAGGTGCATTAAAGAAGGTTTTAACTGCAGATGGGAAAGTGAAGGTTGTGGTGAAGATGGTGTCCCCTCCAGAGAATGTTTTCACCAACCAGGCCACGAGGTATTCTAGTGGCTGGCAGAACTGTACTCCAATACCACGGAATCCGGAGGAATCCCAAACGCGTGGCATGAGACGATAGTCATTGGCCCAAACTGCGGCAAACCGAGTGACACGGGGAGCTGTCGTAAATATCGCTCCCGTGCACGTCCTGCAAAGCCCAGAAATTGATTATCTTAAGGAAAATGAGCCCCTCTCGTCAGGGCAGTTTATCCACGAAGAACAAGCAGGATTCTGGCCTAAACACAGTTGCTGTGACCGAGCTTTGGCCCTTGCGATGCTCAAATCCAAGATCCACACGGCCCTTTCAAAACCTTTCATCGGCTTGCGACATGGTCTGGATTAAAGGCCTGACGCTAAAGCTCACAAGGGTCATGCTCTTCCTCAAAACACCGGCACTGCCGAGATTTTGGATTCTAATTTAAGTATGCAGCCATGATAAAAACCAATTTCTCAAGCACACCGAGTTGATTATCCCAGCTCGGTCATCAACGGCTGCACAGAGATCATTATATTGAATTTGGTCGTCACTTTGTTGAGCTAAATTCCAGCTCTGGGAATTAAAAGTTAAAGAAATATTGGTTTGATTTCCATGAAACGAACATTTCTCTGTTGCACTGCATGAGGAATAGTGCACCCCCTGGTGTGTAGATTAAAAAAAAAGGTTACTTAAAGGGATCTCAAAACTTACTCTTTGATCTCCGTTGCTCTTTGATAGTTTGGCTGTTATCTCGTTCACCGGGCACGCGCTGCTCTCTGAGACTTCTGAATGGATACTTTGTCTCATTGACACGATGCCGATAGCACAACTGGAGAAGATAAAGCCGTTTCCTATAGTATAGCACCTCTTTGTAGTCTGCCGTCAAAATGGATGAACACCAGGCACTAAATAGCAATTATCGCTTCTGGAGAACATACTGTCATTATAAATAATATTAATAATGATGATGAAGGTCTCCCATTGCTGTGTGAGCAAAGCGAGAGAGCAGTGCGGTTCAGATATCACTTGACGCTGATGGTCGCCTTAGGTAGTTAGGTTATATCACACTGTGTTAACCACTGCGCCGCCACTCCATCAAACTGTCAGTAACTTGCAAGTGATCATGTAGGTTTTCACCGCTCGAGGCATGATAATTGCTTGCCAAAGATGTTATTTCGGGATAGCCATGTCGAGTGCTCCCCCGTTTCTCCTTCGTGACGTTTCGCCTCCCAAATTAGGACACGGCTATCCCGAAATAACAGCTCTGAGGAGCAACCATCATGAATCGAGCCGTGAAAACTTCACATCAATAAAAGGAAGCAATCAAATTACACGAGTAACATTGAATAATTCTTGTTCCAAACGTTGGCTGTGCAGGCCCACGCTGGCGATTTATATATGACTGTCACCAAGTGAACTTTGCGGCTTCATTGTATTATTGACAGTGCAGCAGATGTGCTGTGGCATTCTTTTCATTCCCTCTATATCGCGGTATCGTGATTTTTTTATTCTAGATTTGCCATCTGACATGCCATTGAGCTCGTCAAGTGATGGACTTGGAGCGTGCAGCGAGCTGTCACTTTTGTGTTTTTTTTTATCTCGCTAACGGTTTAAATTGTAATCGTCCAATCTGTCCGCACAGGTGCGATAATAGCGCGATCCGGGGGAGGTACATACCGGCGTACTCCATTAGCATGCCTGCACAAACTCGCCGTCATTAGACTCGCTCTGATTAAAGCACTGCACTCTCTATCCTCCGCGTTGCCGCAGGAGGCAACCAGGCGGGCGGGTTTCTGAACCTAATTATAGGAGGGTTTGAATGTTATGCCCTCGTTCGCATAGTGCGTTTCCCTCCAGTTACTTTATTTTTCCTTCCATGGTCAAAAAAAATACTCCCGGTCAAGCATCTCCGAGTGGTTTGACTGTCACTCGATGTGATGTTAAGCGAGTGCCGCTTTCATGGATAAATGAAGGATCGTCCTTGTATTTTGTGTAAATAGCAGTTGTACACCTATGCACTCGCAACTGTACAGGCTACACCTGCTCGCATCGTTAAAGGTCAAGTGCCTATGCTGTGAGCTTTCATGGTGTGCAGACATTTGTATGTATAACCCATAGCAGTGATTCACTCATTTCTTTGCAGTAATTTTAGCAGTGTGTTTTATCTTTGCTCACACATGGTGAAGAGCACACTTGCGTAACAGTTAGCCCCTTTTTTAACCGCTATGCCTTGTTGCGAACACGAAGTCTTGGAATTAAATTAAACGTAAAGCTCTGTTTAAAGGTTTAGGTCAGGGGTGTCCAAACTTTTTTTCCTGAGGGCCACATACAGAAAAATATACGAAGGACTGGGCCACTCACTAGACAGTTAAGCGCAAATATTATGTGTGGGCCATAGACCATTATATTTTTTGACGTTGATACGTGCCAATTAAAAATGGATGGCGGGCCGCAGTTGGCCCGCGGGCCGTAGTTTGGACACCCCTGCTGTACATGTATCATATGGATGTGCGCACTATGTCTGTGTAGAAGGGCAGAAACGTATTGGGAAATGAAAGGGTGTGCCAGCATTGCTATGTTTTTAATTTCAAGCCTCATCTTTATGCATTAGCGATATCATCCGACTGTGTGTTTGAAAACGAAGCCTACGTTTCTATAGCTCGGAATCAGACCTCGGTGTGTTTTGGTTTAGTAAGCGTGGCGAGAGAAATTGCGAAAAATGTAGTTTGGGGTGTGGATGTGGGTGGAAGTTGGCTCCCACATTTGTAAACTTGACAGCACTGCATAGTGCCAATGCACACAGCCGGATATGCCCTCTCATTTTGGAAACAAATGTATTTAACAATACTGACCAAGGGTTTCATTTGTGTATATATTTTGTCCAGCATTCTATAACTTTTCGGTGGAAATTATGTATTAGTAATTAAATAATTATAATTGACCAATCATCAACGATACTAAAAAAAAATGAATGCCTCCAAATTGCTCAACACATTGCAACGGTGACTGCTACTGCAGCAAGTTGACAATCATCTCGTAAATCTGGAACACGGTAAGACTTGCCTGGGTAAATTCTGCTTTGTGAATTTGACAGAACGACTTTTTTTTTAGAAATTCCAGATAACGCCAGAATGCTACTAAAGCTTGAAAACGTACCCAACGTGAATTGGGCTCTAAGTGGTCTTGTCAGTACAGGCTACTTTGTAAAATAAGTGTGTTTCCAAGTGTACATGCTTTTGCATATGTTAAGAAAGAGTGTGTAAAGTACAATTTGTCCTTTATTTGGGCATTTGTTTATGCCTATATTGCTTCTGGTGAGGGTTGCTTTACGTTTGCATAAATAATGAGCGCTTAGGCAATTGCAGCTATGTTTGCAATGCATATGATAATTAATTCATGCTTTTGCATTACATATTGTTGCAGAACTTAAATTAATTTATTAACACGGCAATTACTCAGAAACACGTGCAGATAATATTAGATTAAAGCGAAATAGGCTTCATTGAAATTTAACACGAAGGCTTTCGTGACCAATGTCATCCAAAGTTATAACTCTTATTACGAGTTAGGTCACATTAAAAGTAAGTGGCATAAACCCGCCTCCACCCGACACTTGATTTTTACGTGACCTAACTCATAAAAAGAGCTATACTATGGATTAATTGAAAATGTTTAACGTCCATCCATCCATTTTCTAAACCGCTTGTCCTGGTGAGGGTCGCGGTGGCAGCAGTCCAAGGAGAGTGGACCAGACATCCCTTTCCTCAGCAACAGATTCCAGCTCTTCCTGGGGGATTGTTTAACAATGTCAGTTTAAAATTATCTAAAGCAGCCATATCCCCATCCAGCTGGTCGCAACCCATCAGTGGGCAACGAGCGCCTAGTGGTCCGTGGGGACCGGACCCAAGTGGGCCTTGAGGTGCAAAGGGTTGAGAACCCCTGCTCTAGAGCACAGCATTCCACATTTAGATTAACATGTTACAAATGAATGAAAATATGCTTTAAAACGCAACACATTCGTCAATATCAACGTTATGAAAGGAATATATATATGATTCAGTGTCCTTGATGAATCTGATGATTTATTGAAGTTATTTGTGCCATTGCAACAGTATCACCAAATGATTTGCTTGATTATCAAAGTATAACAGTAATTTTGGACTTGTATCGAAAATATACACGTTGTGGATGGAAATAAGAAATATTCTTAGCATTATTGCAGCTTGATAACAGGCCAGCCTGTGTTATAATAATATCATTTATAGAGCGCCTTTCACCCGAGGGTCACAAAGCGCTGCACAACGACAGAAAAAAACGAATAAAAACCAAAGCAACAAAAAAAACAATTAAGGCTGCTTCGAATACACTGAAAGGTCGTGAAACTGGCAATCATAAGACCGGCAAAAATCTGCCAGCGTCCCCTAAGATGGCCGTCACTTCCTTAAAGACAGACACGGAGGGAGACAGGGAGGGAGGGTGAGCAACAGGGGGAGACATAGGGACACAGAGACAGGGGGGGCAACAACGCCAATCTGTGCCGTGACCTCGTCGTGTAGGTTTTCACGGCTATATTCATGATTGCTGCTTTTTATTGCTGGTGAGTATTTTGCCGGGATAGTCGTGGTGGGATCCGGTTCCGCTAAAGCTGCTTGGTGGGATCCGGTTCCACTACAGACCCGGAATAACGTTTACGAGTCGATATTGGGAATCGATTTTGGGAATCGATATTTTGGAATCGATTTCATAGCGACTCATTTAATAATGGAGCTTTTGCTGCCGGATAGATGCGTATTTTTAATCAAGATAAAATATCCATTGACATTTTAAACTCTATACAGGATTCCTGCGACACAACAAACACGCGATTTGACAAAAATACAAACTAAAAAACAATGCAAACTAAATCAAAACACCACCATTTACACCGCATTGCATGTAAGTGACCGAGGACAAACTTTAAAAATTATATTTTTACACGTAAAAATCAGTACGTTCGACTAACCGGTCGATTCAAATCTGTGGTGGAATCGACTGCCGCGTGGATCGATTCCTAGCAGGGCGGGATCCGATTCTCGTACAGACCCAGAAGGTTGAGGGAATCGATGTTGGGAATCGATACAAACACGCTTCAGCGGGCGTATTATGATGGTTGGTGTTTGAGACAGAGATGCATGGGTGTACATTAAGGAATCTATGATGAGGATCTGGTTTCTAGTCACAAAAGCATATAAAGCATCCACAATTATGTCAGTCATTGTGTGAACGATCGACAATTCTGTGACTTAAAAGCAACAATACACGCAAGGTGCTCTCAGGAATTTCATTTTTAAACATAATGGAAACTTGGGCATTTTAAAAAATATCATTCTTTTTGAAATACATTTGTATTATGAGTTTTGAGTTTTAATTTTCAGGAATGTCGCCATTAAACTCAGATTATTTATCACCTACAAGCTGTTACTGCAATGTCCACTACAGATGCATGTTTAATTAATGCATGAAGCTTAGGTTTTTTCAGTGAACATCATTCACTGCTGCAAAGACAAGTCCCGACTAATATACATTTTAATGAGAGAATATTTTAGTCATTTGATTGTAATGTGACCTTATATTTTATGCAATAATCAGGAATAAATTATTGTCTGTTGGGTATAGTACATATTTTTATATCTACATGCGTGAAACATGTTTCAGAAATTACTAAGTGGATAAAAAAAAAACCCCACTGTAATAGCAGAAAATAGCAGAAAATGTGCACCTTTATAGAAACTCTTGGTTGAAAGATTTTTTTTCAATCGGTTTCATGTGGAGTCTTTGGTCTAAATTGGGTCAAAGGGTATCCGAGGTCTTGTGCGGCAGTGGCTGGAAGCCTTCACTAATGGAAAATGTTCAGTGTAGTAAAGAAATTGCATTAGACAGTTGTCTTGGAAAACACCTGAAGCATCTGTTAACTAATGTTCCCATTGTATGACGGTGTTTTGAGGTCATGGGTCATCTGTTTAGTTAAGATTTGGAGTGTTTTTTTTATAAACCTTTCGACTCCCACTCCGGAGGATGGACCTCTGGATTGCAAGTCCAGTGGGATAACCATTACACCACGGCAGCTGCCAATAATGATAATAATCTATTACATTTATACAGTAGCGCCTTTCACCCAGAGGTCCCAAGGTGCTGCAGGAAACCACAGAGAAGTGGAGAGGAGGCAGCCATACAATCAGCCAGTGCCAACCCGCCAGACACTGCTTTGTATATATTATGATGGTATCTGCGAATTTATATGCGCTTGCAAACAACATTTTTCCTAAGCCGTCTAAAGCCACCATTCTCAAGACGCATCAGTGATAGATAGATGCTTGTTATTACAGCAGAAAATACCCAGTGAGCTTGCAAGCTCTGCAAGCAGAATTTCTGTGATTCAACAAACGCTCGAACTAACCAATGCAAACAATCAGTGGGCCGTGGAGACCTCCCCAAGATGTCCAAGTGGGCCTTGAGGTGCAAAAAGTTGAGACCTTCTCATCTAGAGTATACGATTTATACATCTCTATTGGTATGCTCCTTGTAATATACATGAGTTATTCGGTATCATTTAAAAAATGGCAACAAGGTTTAAGCGGAAACATTTTATACCCCTTCAAACTGTGAAATGACGTTTGGAAATAATTGATGTGGAGAAGATTTCGTAGCAGTGTCATCTGCATTTGCCAGTGGCTGATTAGTGGATGGTGTGGTGGAAACTTTAGCTCTTAAATTAAATTACCAACATAATTGGATTAAAACTGCACATTCATGCACAAATCTACTGATTGCCCTGTGGTGGTTACAGATACCAGGCGTAGTTTGCCAAACGATGTAATGCTTTTGAATGCAAAAAGAAACTATAATGAATGAGTGAATATTTAGCAATGCTCTATTTGTATTCAAACAACATGTTTTGTGATACTGTGTTGGGAGCGATGCATGCGCACAAATAACACAAAGACATTTGTCAATATTAAACGCCCGAAAATGAAAGAAGTGTGTATGATATGCGAAGTTTCGGCCAGTGTGGAGAGACCAAATCGTACTGAGTTTGCGAAAACGGTCAATTTGAAGACAACATATCAGCGAAGGGAAGCTGCGTAATTATAAGAGCAGCAAATCAAAGCTTACGTTTGGAGACTATGAATTATCGTGCCGCATACCCAGACACCCACCAGATCGTGCATTTACACACAGTGGGTAGTTCCGTGGCATTTACGTAATAGGGTTCGGGGCGTTTGTTGCTGCTGCTGTTTACGGGCAGGTCGTGCACAATGGGCGTGGAGAAGAGAGCGCTCCTCTCGAAGCGAAGGTCACGTCACTTGTGTACATGGGCGGAGAGTGATTCACAGCGCTTCTGTATTGATGTGGCAGCGTCTGGCCACATGGGTCGATGGAACTCCGCCGAAAAATGGTCCAGTAATTGGGCCGTTACTCTCGCTAGAAGCATACAGCGCCCAAAAGAAATTGAAACGTACATTCTAATCTGAGGCATCACCATTGGCTTTAATGGCATGTCCTTTTGTTTCATAAACTGTTTAGCAGTTGTAATTTAACTGCTAATGAAAAAGAGGCAGGAACATTTGTTTTAGCCTTACATAAATGCTTTGGCTGTGCCTGGGGGTTTTTTTTCATATAGTTTTATGGTTTCATATGGGCGAAGAGATTGTAACATATTGCGGCTCAACAAAATCATATTTCACACAGACTGTTAAAACATTTATAGTGGACATTAAAGGTTGGCGTCGCTCTGAAACTCCGTGTGGCGTTTTAACCGTGATGATCGTCCCCACGTTGTGTGATTTTTGTCAGACGATATACTTTATAGCGCTATCGACAACACGAGTCGTGCAGAGATATTTCACCCCCGTTAAGAGGCGTGTAAAGCTTTCACAATGCGTTCATTCAAAGCTTGCTGTGATGTAGATATTTGAATAGATGCACCCTGCATATGATTATTTAACAGTACTGTATACTAACAGATAGCAAAGGCTTATATTGAATTGTACACTGCTTTGCTGTTATGAAAGTAATACCATGGCTTCTTTTCTCCAAAAAGGATTATAAACCGTGTCTTTTTTTTTTTTCAGAATTGCTCTCCAGCGCTGTTCTTTCGGGATAGCCGTGTCGAGGCAGCTTTTTTCAAAATTAACAACAGCGTCTGAAAGCAAATGGCAATCGTTAATACTTTTTATTTTAGCGCGCGCATGGCAAACATGATTGAATATTATGATTATTCCAGCCGTGAATAATAACTCCTGCCCTTTTATTCAACAGACATTTCCCCAACACTATTGTTGCTGTCTCATGCGGCAACATGGACACATTATCACAGCCAGAGTGGCCACCTGCGAACCGCAAGAAAACGGGATTGCTCTTTCATGACTGATGTTGCCTATCCTTGTATAATCAGTAGCTGATTATACAAGACAGGAACGTTCCATTGTTTTGGGTTAACAGCAACAACAATCACCATTCCCCAGTGATGCAACCACGGCGCTTGTGCCAGGCCATGTGCACTTTGAGGCCGTGTTAAGTGTCGAAGACTCGCTGGCAGGGCGATAAGTGTACGCACACACATACATTTCAGAATCGTTGCAAACCGTGGCGATGTACATTTTATATTATAATAAATATTGTATAATGTTTGCTCATCAGAGCTGGTATTTCGGGATAGCCGTGTCGAGCGACCTCCCTCTCTCCCTCCCACGTTGGAAGCATCATAATGATGATCCCTGATGACGCTTCCAACGTGGGAGGCGAAACGTCGCGAGGGAAAGATGGAGATCGCTCGACGCGGTTTTCCCGAAAGAACAGCTCTGAAGAGCAACTATCATGAATCGAGCCGTGAAAACCTGCATCAGTACAAACATTGTACAATCCTTCGTCAATCACCTGCTCGATGAAGCTAATGTGGAAAGGGGACACGGGGAGAGGTTTGGAACCCAGGCCCAGTTCACATATCACTCGCCGCTGATGTTAGCCATGGCTGGGAATTTAACTCAGGCGAATAATGGGTTCATAGTACGGTACGCACTTGAAATAACTCCCTGCCACTCGGAACACTAATGCAATAACCAGCTGCCAACGATTCCACTCCAAATACGGGAGTTATTTATAAAGAAAATAAAGTTTATTTGAACACCTAGCCTTTCCGAGAATAAATCGTGATAACGTCACACTGTTAAACAATTCGGAAGAAATACGGACGACATAAACATTTGACCCGGACTGTCACTGATATCGAGTCTCGCTATCACCAAAGGGAGATGCCGCTGTACTCTTTACCGCAGCCCCTGTGCAGCCCAGGATGAAACCCTCGCTCATAGTGAGTCTGGTCTGCCGTTCACGCAGTCCTAGCAACCCGAAGTCTGGTGGCCTTCGGCGCACAGCGCCACCTCATATTGCCCGCTGACGAAGCTACCTGAATGCCAAACCGAAACCTAAACACTTACAAAACCCATTTGAACTCGGCCCAGAACACATCTTGTTTACGGTTTTTGAGAACCCATTCCGAATGCTGAAAATCAAGTTTAAATATTGGTTATTTTACGGATGGGGACCACACGGGGAGGCTTTAATCCAGCAGTCGATTGATCACACCTGTTGATGTTTGTGTATCATCGTAGTGGAGTTCCGGCACGATGGTTAGCATACTGCACGATGAAATCTGCAATCTAAATGCGATTCCTGGCTGTGGCTAACAGTATTGATGAGTGGTATCTGAACCAGTCCTGGCTGTTACTACCCCTTATAATCAAATCACACAGAACCAGCATAGTGAATCAAGAGAATTGGTCTACATAGCTGTGCTTTCAGGATAGCCGGGTCGAGTGCAAAAAGAGCTACGAACAGCAATTCTCATACATTGAGCAGTGGAAACCTACATCAGTACAGAGTGAGTCATCCCCCATGACCGACATTACATGGGGGAGACGTTCATCCAGCAGTGGATTTTCAAAGTGCTGCGTGTACTAATGTAGGTTTTCGCGGCTCGGTTCACGATGGTTGCTCTTCAAAGCTGTTCTTTCGGGATAGCACCCGACACGACTATCCCGAAAGAACAGATTTGAAGAGCCATCGTCAAAGTGCTTAATATCATGAGTCAATATCATTATATATTGTGTTTGTTTTTGCCATGTTATTTATAGACCAAAGGAGAACGTGTGCTTTTCCAGCATGTATGTGCCTTTACTAATTACAAAAGATACCTGGAGAATTTCTGATTTAGCCTCTTCACTGGAATGTATTTGGCTTGAGAAGATTCAATGATGGCAAAAGATAATTGTTTTTTTGATGAAATAATAAAGTTCTGCTCTCTAGTGGCAAACAAAAAAGTTCACAGTTGGACAGTATGAATGAAGGCAGCTATTCAATTGTAGCTATACTGCCGCAAAATAAAATTGTACTTTAAAAATAAATCAATGATTGATGTCAACGGTGTAGAAAATTGTACTGGCTTTTAAGCTCGAGGTACGTCTGCGTGACATTATTCTCTAAGAGTGCATTAAGTGACTCGATTATTGTGGAAAACAGCCCCACCACACTCCGAAAGACATCCTTTCCTCCTTTAACATACTCGCAGGGTATATCCAAGCACCATTCTCTTGACTATGTTGTTTAGCTTTATGGCTAATCGGGAGGCGTATTCTCCAGTGGTTTTGCTCCCGTTGAGAAACACATACACGCACAGCCCCAGTCAAAATCAAGCAGAACGCGTACGTTTTCTATGTAGCATTCCAGAACAAATGGTAAACTTGGAAATTTGGCAGCTTAAAAAAATATAGTTACCTAGAACCCTTTATATCAAAGGCTGTCGCATCTCTTTGGCCGCTCTTTTTTCCAAATAGCAGATTTGTTTAAATTTCATTTGCACAAACCAAGGAACTGCTTCACACGAGACATGAGACCTGCCTTTTTGCTAATCTATTACCCCCCAAGCTGTAATTTTTGCTTGTGCCACAATTAATTATCAGCTGAAATACATACATCATAAAGAAATTGCTTCCTGCAGCATTTTAATTTAAAACCAATTTTTATTAAAACATCAATTTACACTTAAGCATAATCAGTTTTCCAGCAACAGTATGGGTTTTTTTCTCCATAATAAATGTGTGTCACTCTTGAAATGTATCGCTAAATTGAAGTAAAATTTGCATTTCACATTCAATTTGTGTACGAGGAAAATAATATGCTCACACGATCTTTTTCTCTTTGCCCATGACCTTCATTGCCAATAAAACAAAATATATATCACGGTGATTCTGAGATTATAGAATTCAAAACTGTTTTAGTTCCAATGGAGGACTTTACATCAGGATGTCGGAATGCTAATATTGAATTTTGTCAGAATAATTTGTTCCCGGCTTGAAATATATTGGCATTGATATTTTCATTTTTCGGCACATGTGATGCTGTTATATACTTTGCTCCACGCAAAGTATGAAATTGTGTTATTTTTCCATTGCTTTACTAACATTTCATACAGCACCCCCGTGAGAAAGCCAACGTTGTGCTGACCAGGATGCATTCCGATAGGACCCTCTTTCAATGGTTGTCCTTTGATTGTTTTAAACAACATGATCACGGTGGTGCGGTGAGTAGCACTGCCGCCTCAAAGCAAGAAGTTCCTGGGTTCGAATCCCGGCTCCGATGTCTGTCTTTGTGGAGTTTGCACGTTCTCCCCATGTCCGTGTGGTTTTTTTGCCAGGCACTCCGGTTTCCTCCCAGAGTCCAAAGATATGCTGCCGCATAGGTTAATTGACCTGATGATTGAATGGCGTCCCGTCTTGGGTATAGCCCTGCCTTGCGCCCTGTGTTTGCCGGGATAGGCACCGGCTCACCGCAACGCTGTACAGCATTAAGCGGTTTCTGACGATGAATGAATGACTAAATCATCATCCTCACAATCGTCATCATCATCATCATCCAGCCATAATCAATCCACTGCTGGATGAAGACCTCCCATAGCCACTACCACGTTATACAACACATTTTGTACAAATAATTACAAAATAATTAACAGCGTTATATCAATAACTGACATTTCCACGCCACGTCAAGTTATGAGAGTTGTTTGATTTCAGGAGTCGGGAGGGGATCTGGAAAGATATCGACTGATGTGAGCAGTGGCCGGGAATGAAACTTGGTTTTTCGGTTTTGTACGTGATTCACTTTGACACTGTGCCCCACACTGTACAGGATATGTCCTCTTTATAAATATACCTATTGACGTGGTTATACAAAAAAGCATGTTATTGGCTTATTGTTTCCTTTGCAAAACCAGACTGAGGTGATCGCTTGTGAAAGACTATCGGTCAAACGGTCAGTCAGTACAGTCAGTACTGTTGCCTGACTTCGAAAGCTGTAGATGTATTTCTTCTCAACTCCATCCCGTTTGTCAATTTTGAGATGTATCGTCGATCGGGAAAGATTTCCCACTCGCCTGAAATGTGTCCTGTGATACGATGCGAAATGTCATTGAGTGTACATAGTAAAAAAAAATACTTGTCAAATTGCATCATGTAGCCCTGTAATGAGAATTAACTGTGACTTAACCTTAGAGGAACATTGCTGAATGTTCTTTTTAAATCTTTCCATTTGACTTTTATCTATTCATCTCCTAAGCTTCATCCATTGTGCTTAACGTTAAATGTAGCGCCTGCATTCATTACATAAGCAATAGCAGTTATTTTTTTCCAATAAGTAATTATCAGTATTGGTTTGAGAAACATGCATGTTTGCTCAACCAGAAAACAGACTCACAAAATATAAAGCTCATTAAACATTCTTGATTAAATATCAAAACTGTATGTAGTTCAAGCGGAACAACCCTTTCACTCATGAATTTATGCGCAAGATAAATACCAACCCAACCGTATCGTGGCGGAGGGGTTTGAATTATACAATGAACCCCAGAGATATGGCACCCTGAGTCTGTCACTCCTGCTAGGATCTCCCTTGGTTAACAGGTTTGGAGTCTAGCGCTCCCGCTAGGGTCTCCCTTGGTGAACATGTCTGGAGTCTATCACTCCTGATAGGGTCTCCCTTGGTGAACAGGTCAGGAGTCTATCACTCATACTATGGTCTTCCTCAGTGAATAGGTCTGGAGTGGAGCACTTCTGGGAAGGTCTCCCTTGGTGAATAGGTCTGGAGTCTATCTGGGTGGAGATTCCAGACAAATAGCGATCCGCAGACCCTCCGATTGGCGTCAGGAAGGGCATCCGGCCGTTAACATTTTCTACCCACACCAACCTGGGTACCGGCTATTTGAACGGGCAACAACAAAAGCAGTTCAAAACCATCTCAACATTACACCTCGCCTGAAACCATCACCATTTCAATTGTTGGCAAGGTATTGCAGTGAGTAGCACTGCCGCCTCACAGCAAAAATCACCGGGCTTGATTCCCGGCTCGGGTGCCTTTATATGTGGGGTTTGCATGTTGTTTCTGTGTCCGCGTGGATTGTCGCCTGCTACTCCGACTTCCTCCCACAGTCCAAATAAATGCTGCTTCCTAGGTTAATTGGCCTGACTAAATTTCCCCCGGTGCACTGAGATGCTGCAACTTGCTTACCCCTCTTCCGCTGGACAACTGTTTAAAAGAGCCACATAGCTCACACATTCCTTTCAGCTTAACTAAAAACTCACTGGCTGGCTGGCTTCCACTCTGAAGGTGAATGTCCACATCACTGTGGCAAAGAACGATGATATTCACTGCATACACTGTCTATTAAACCAAACGTAACTTTGTTTTGGATGCTGTTGTTTTGCGTATTTGATTAGGCACACAGGCAGCATCTGCTGCTCACATTCTTAAATAGAACTGCATGGATAATGCAGTTAAATGTAACATTAAGGCATTCATCTAAATTCTAAAATGATTTTGACAAGCATTTAAGACAATTATCTGGAAGAATTTATTTTTTTATCTGCAGACAGTCGTATTTGTCATCAGCGTAATTAGCAAATCTGCTGATTAAATTGGAAACATCTTGGAACTACCCCAATATTCTTAGTTTTTTGACTGAATTATAAATGTACTGTTTTCTTCTAAAATATCGTCCCTTATTTGGAGAAGTAATTTGCACACATTTATTTAAACATTGTGTTCCGTTTATATTTTTTCCGCAAGCAAACAGTGTGTTTCCGATAGACTGGCATTTGGTATAAACCGATTTGCTCGCTTGTCAAATGTTCCCCCAGCCAATTGCAATTCCTTGTCACTCGTCCATGTAAGGCACATTTTCTGACACACGGCATAAGATTTTCTCCTCTGGATGCCAATCATCATCCGCGGCCCGTGATATAACGTGCTGTTGCCGGTCTGCTTATTTCAGGTCGCGAACATAACGGTTAACAAATACTCAGTACTCCTGATAATTACTTTAATGTTTCATATATATTCGTTGTTTATAAAGGTGCTAAAATTTGGCGCCGGCTAACCACGTGGCTGCCTTCCCCCCACCTCTCTTTGGTTTCCTCGCGCCTCTGAGTCATTCTCTCTTCGAACTAATGCCTTTGACATTGAACAAACACTGTGTGGATTATGAATTCTAATAAAGCAGTCCCTCACCAACCAGGTAGTTTCAAGGGCTGCATATCCTCTAATTTTATTACACAATAGGCTTCTTTAACTTATTCCTCTCACACTGTTCGACTTTTGCACACCTTTGTCTGTTAGTGATGTATTGTAATTATTGGACCTTTTAGTCTTGTGCAATGACGTGTTTTGCTGTTTTCTTTGTATTTTACTTTATTTATTATGGCTAATGTTTCATCCATCTACAATGTCATGCTGTAAATGCCTTAAGTTCGTTGCATTGCCTTCAAATTTAACATATTGTTTACATTGGTTACTTTGTGCGTTTCTTGTATCGCAGGTATGCCACTTCCAGAGCTTGCAAACTCACTGGGTATTTTCTGCTGTAATCTTCTTCTTTGCGATTCTTCGAAGCACGATGGTCAGCCTCTGGATATCGTTGTCATTTAGCTCGGCCTCGAAGTGTTTGGTAGAATTCGCAGGCAATACCAACGTATTACCTGACAGGGATCGCGACGTGAACGCTTCTACCTTGCTGTAATAAAAAACACATCTATGCACCGTTGTTGCCAACCACAGTACGAGATAGTTTGGCGTAATCATGTTTGTTCCGCCACCCGTGTATTCAAACGGCCTGCTTTAGCTGCTATTCCGTCACCAGTCTCCTGCATTGGCCATCATCAATTCCAGCAGTGTCCTGCCCAAGTCAATATTATAATAACAATAATGTACACAGCAAGAAAGGTAAAAAAAACACTGCACACGATAACACCGATGATGCCCCTGATGTTCTCTCTGATCCGAGAATGTCTCTTTGTCATTCTCTATGGCTTTCAAGCATCCGTCTCCATACTTTGTGTACTGTTCAGCTTTTGTTCTATTTGCTTTTGTCAGTGTTCGTGTGGCTTAGCCATGTTACCGGAGTAAATATTCACCTTTAAAAAAAAACACTCTTTCATTGTGGTGCACTGATACGTTACGTGTCATTAACAAATTGATGTTCACGAAATAACTCCATTCTGCTCTTGTTCACCTAATGATTCCGCTAATTTGTTCTGATTTACTGTAATTCATAACCCTACAATAATACTTTATTGATATTCGTACATCTTAACTGGCACATGGACTTAGTATTTTGCTGGAAGGTTACAGGAGGCCAATAACACAATGCAGCCCTCTTTGTTAATTTGAGAATGATCATTACTTAGTATTCAATCTCACGCTGAGTTCCTTTAAAACAATGCTGTTTACATGTATTTTCACATTATGCATACATTACAAGTGATGTCGGTACAGCATACACACTTCCAGTGTAAAATGTATTGTATATGTCACTACATGCAGTGGGGGTCAAGGTAGAATCGTTCACGTCGCGATCCCTGTCAGGTAATACTTGGTATTGCCTGCGAATTCTACCAAACACTTCGAGGCCGAGCTGAAAAACAACGATGTCCAGAGGCTGGCCATCGTGCTTCCAAGAATAGCAAAGAAGAAGACTACATGCAGTGCATTCATTCCCACACCCTTTGTACATTGCAAGCAAATAACAGTTCAATTCGTTGAACAATACGACACAAGTATAGTCCCAAGAAATGGAAAATGTGTGGCTGTGGCGAACAAATAGTCCATATACTGAAATGAATTACACGATCTGAGATTGGAATTAATTCAAGTGTATAGCAATCAGCATGTTTCGTACTATGAGTAAAGAATAATATTAATATGTGAATGTTCCGTGCTGTAAAATAAACGTGCGCTTTAAAAACACCAGTTCTGGCAGCACACAGATTACATTTTATCAAACACGGAAAACCTCAGAACGCCTGAGGATGCCACCAAAGTGGGAGGCGAAACGTCGCGACTAAGAGAGGGTAAGCGCTCAGTGACCGCAGCAATCCCGAAAGAACAGGAAGAATCCCTCAAAATTGGAGCTGTCCGAAATAAAACGTTGTCGTGCAGACTAATCTCTCCGCATGTTTAATTCCTGCTCATGTCCAGTTCGGTGCAGCATTTTCCATCTTTAATCATGCCGTGCTGACGGCTACCACTGCACACGATCCCAGGAGAAATCTTTGGTTTATTCCCATTAAATCTTCTATAGCTTGGTCCGATGACGGCTGGTGAGTGTTGGCAGACGAGGAGATTGAAAGAGAGTTTCCAGGCGTGGTGTTTGAAGGGGTAAAAGAGATATTGCAGGTGGACGGAAAATTCCCTGAAACGTTTACCAATAGTTGACCTGAATTTGTGTTACTTTGTGTTTCCCGTGACATTATTTATTTCATTCCGCACTGTCACACCTCGTGAAAATCCAATTCCTGTTGGAGGTGAAAATTTGAATTTTTATCTGCATCCGTACTGACATGTGTGTGGAATTGTACTCAGTGACGAATACCACAGAAATTTCAAGTCCCTAATTTTTCTTGCCAAAAATTACTGGATAGTTTACTAACTCTATTGCCAAGAAAACGTGCCCTTTTATCTATGTAAATAATTACGAAAGGTTAGTGGCAGGCAACGGAAGATACTTATTACTTTAAATTATTTATCATAGACAAGCTTGGAAATAAGTTGAAACTGTAAAAAAAAATACATCGATGGAAGATTTTGGCAAAAAACCCAGTGGTGCGTAATGGCCGTTATCGGCTCTCCCTGTTGTTGGCAAATGGCTGCTGTCCTCACGAAAGATTTAGATAACTAACCCCCCCCCCATAGCAATCAATACTTGTAATTGATATCCAAGCTACTTGGCTGGTACTGTATCGCATTTAAGCACACATCAAACACATTTCTCTTCATCAGGTTGAACAACTTAACTCTGTCTTTCTCCCTCTCCCAACTCGCTGCACACTTAACGAGATGCAAGTTAGACGAACGTGCTCAACGTTACATTTACAATAACAATAATACAATTGGAGGGATTATATCCTTCGGCTTGCCTGGGAACGGCTGGGAATCCCCCGGGAAGAGCTGGAGTCTGTTGCTGAGGAAAGGGATGTCTGGTCCA
>JAZEWU010000022.1:6004236-6016175 GCA_036362915.1 Geotria australis | reverse complement strand
AAAGCCCAATTAACAGAAAAATCCATTAACATGCTTCGTGACACAAGTAGGGGAAGGGAGTACAAGTGAAATGCAAGAAGCTGGTAGAGCCACTGTGGAGGCGGGGGTTGATGGATTACACAACGGTACTACTGATTTACGTTTTCACGACTCGATTCATGATGGTTGTTCTTTCGGGATAGCCGTGTCGAGCGCACTTCGCCTCCCACCAGGCTTCTGATGAGACTTCTGACGATGCCTCCAACGTGGGAGGCGTAACATTGCGAAGGAGAGAGAAGGAACCCTCAGTATGGCTAGCCAGAAAGAACAGCCGTGGAGAGCGATTTTTATTGGAGGAGCAGCCTATGATAAATAGTAAATGGAACTGGAGGCGAGAGGCCTAGAACACAGACTCCCGCCTTAGAGAGAAACGATGCAGAAAACACGCGGCTAAAAGTATTGAATAACAGTGAAATATATATATTCTGAACATCTGGGCATAAAATAACCACAAAGGCTTGTTTGTGTGTTTGCTAAACAGAGCGGGAGCATCTGGGACAAACCTGGGTCCAAAGCAGGTGTGAATTTGACCCAATGTGCGTTCATGAATTATACACCTTGGAGAAATCTAAATTGTGAAAGCCTCAATGGAGCTGATCCAATGCCATGAAGAGGCTTTCCGATTGAGAAGGCCAATCTTGTTCGTAGATTCCGCCAGGTACCATCGTTTTTCCCGAAATGTTATTTTCGAGTTCTGTGAAGGAAGGAAGGAAGGCGCGACACGGCAACATTTTAATCAGGTACGCTCTCCCCTGATGTCTTAAATGTTACTTTACGGGCCAAATATAACAATTTGTATGCGGTGCCTACAATGCTTGGTGGCTTTTCAACCCCCCCGTGTGCGTGTGTGCCCTTCAAATGGTGCATTTGCAATGCTGATATAGCCAGGCCATGCCATTCATTGATGGTATTATAGAAGCCACGAGGGGGGTGTGAGGCATGCTTGTGTATCGTGAAGAATCATTGACGTTTCTTGCTTTTAGTTCATGCCCTATGGAGATTACACTTCAGTGCTCATGTTTATATAGTGTGTTACACGTACGGCTTGATATATTGTAGAAATGCGATTCTGATTTTCGGATAAATCAATATTTCTGACATTTGGCTTCAGAAGAGAATTTTGAATAGTTTAAAATGTTGGTTTTGGGTCGATCCTGAGGGTGACATCACGGTATTATGTTACGTCGCTTCTGTGTGCTTGGGGAGAAGTGATGCTGTTGTGACTTCACTTGTGATGAGCCGAGAAAGCGTGTGTTTGTTTGAGTGTCGGATCGGAGAGAGAGAACGTGAGCATAGGTAAATACGTGCTTTGCGCCGGACTACAAATCCGGGTAACCAGAATTCCAGTTCAAGACCATCAGCCCTTCCTGAAACGAAATGAGTATCTCGTGGTGATGCGTACACGTCACCCCTCACACAGTCGTGTGGCGTTCCGGCATTTTTAGAGGTGCTCGCTCGCAGCACTTTCCCCAACAGTCTGTTTCAAGCTGTACGTGGGACTTTTCTCCGTGCTGCGTGAGTGTGCGAGCTTGACATTGCAGTCACACCAGTCTTGAGAGCACATTCTAGAGGAAGAGATTGATAGATCACACACAGATCTGTGAAACTGTCAAACCCACTGGGCTGAGTCACTGGCCAGGGTATGGCAGGCGAATGGATGTGAACGCATCTATCTGCACAGCAGATGTTTGAGTGTTATCGCATGAAATGCAATGTAAGTTTTCTCTGGGTACTCAAGTTGCCCGCCACACAAAGCAAAAGGACATTTCCTTCACAACGTTGCAGGACCCTCCTGAAAGAGTATTGGAAGGCAGTAAAAACCTTCTTGGATCAAGGCCATTATTATGATTATGTAATTTTTTTAAAAGACTAAAATGCAACTCATGAATATAAGAACTCAACAAAATTCTGTTTTAGTTAATGCATGAAAGAAATACATAAATGAATGATTTAAATAGTTTTTAGAAAATACCTTTTGAAATATTAAAATGTAATTTATGGAACTGTAAAATGATTAAACATTTTAAGGGGCACAATTTATTGCTTAAAAGGTGCAAATTATTCAAATGTAATTATTTTTGTGAATCCTAAAATAATAAATAAATAACATCCCCCAAAAATGCATTACGAGGCTCATCCCTTATTTATTTTGTGTTTATGTAGAGCACGCATTTACATGACAAAGGTATGCTCAGAGGCCTCGGTATGGTTATCAATTCGGTGGATATGTTATTTCTACAATACAGCATCCACCATTGAGGGCACAACCATTAGTGCAGCTGTGGGTGGCACGGTGGTGCAGTGAGTAGCGCTGCCGCCTCACAGCAAGAAGCCCCCGGGTTCGATTCCCGACTCAGGTCCCTTTTCGTGTGGAGTTTGCATGTTCTCCCCGTGTCCGCGTGGGTTTTCGCCGGGTACTTCGGCTTCCTCTCATAGTCCAAAAACATGCTGGTGCATAGGTCTTCTTCTTTGCGATTCTTCGAAGCACGATGGTCAGCTTCTGGACATCGTTGTCTTTCAGCTCGGCCCCGAAGTGTTTGGTAGAATTCGCAGGCAATACCCAAGTACTACCTGACAGGGATCACGACGTGAACGCTCAACGGTTGCTTCCAGCGTACTCCCGCTCTAAGTTCAGGCGCTTTGATGGTTGCTCTTCAGAGCTGTTTTTTCGGGATAGCCGTGTCCAGCAATCTCCATCTCTCCCTCGCGACGTTTCGCCTCCCATCTCGAAAGAACAGCTCCGAAGGGCAACCGTCACGAATCGAGCCGTGAAAACCTACATCAGTTCAGGCAATGTGTGCACAAGTCCGACTTGTGCCGCTTATTTTTATTACGACTGAACACTGTCAATGTTGGCGCGGGCAAACACATTCTGCCAGCCTGGGTTAACTCTCATGTGTCAGACGTTTCTCCGGCAAGTGTCTGGACAGCACAGTCGGCTTACGCTGCTGTTTGTAAGCCGAGCCAGCACAGCTACGAACCCCCCCTGGGTTGGAGCCCCGAGGCTAGAAAAGTAAAGCTGAAATGTTGCTTTCACAGGTCTGGGTCGCTCATTGTCACGCGATAGTGATGGTCTCCAGTGACAGACCAAAGGGTACGCAGAATTGTTTTCAAATTGTACAATGCGCTACGTTTGATTGTAAAATAGCCGAATGTCCAAGGGTACAGTATTAACATTAATTGTACGTAATAAAGTACGTTTGGCTTAGGTCACGTAGCAATACGTGGCATAAACCCAGCCTCTGGAGACCCGACACAGCTACTCAGTAGCGTTTTGTGATGTGAACAGAACGTGTCAATTCGTTACTATTTCAGCACACCAGTGTGTTAGGGAGCAAACGCACAACATTTACAATAGAGTACGACGTTTTGCTGATAATTTAAAGCATCAAAAATAATTCTTCCTATCAGAAAAAATGAATGGATTCACACACGGTGGCCTGCTAGGGAAATTGGCGTGGTTAGTAAGTAAGCAGGGTGGCTATGCAGTGGTGACACCTGCACCTAACGGGGAAGAAAGTCCTGCCCGAGGCGGTTCGAATCCCGAATTGGGCACCGTTCTGTGTGGAGTTTGTGTGTTCTCCCCCTGTTCTGTGTGGGTTTTCTCCAGGTTCTCCGGTTTCCTCCCACAATAAAAACCCACTATTTAATGAATTGCCCGAAGAAGCAGCGACTCTACTCTGGGGTTGTCCCGGAGCTCAGAAATCCGGGACAACCTCGGAGTAGAGTCGCTGCTTCTTCGGACTGAGAGGAGCCAGTTGAGATGGTTCGGGAATCTGGTAATGATGCCCCCCGGAAGGCTCCCTCGGGAGGTATTCCAGGGCGGCCCACTGGGCGGAGACCTAGAAGCCGACCCAGGACACGCTGGAGGGATTATATCCTTCGGCTGGCCTGTGAACGCCTGGGAATCCTCCAGGAAGAGCTGGAATCTGTTGCTGAGGAAAGGGATGTCTGGTCCACTCTCCTTGGACTGCTGCCACCGCGACCCTCACCAGGACAAGCGGTTTAGAAAATGGATGGCTGGATGGAATGCCCTTGACTTCCCCACAATGCCAACGTCACCCGTGTACCTGTTAGAGTCGCTTGCTGGCGACTCTACCAGGGCATTATCCAGGCTCAACGCTGCTCAGCTTCCTTAGGTTGGACGTGATCGGACACATCCTGGGTTATTTGGGCTTCATTGCCTTGATTCACTTATTTTTGACGATTTGGTGCACTGACCACAATATAATTACAACAGCTGTAACCTGGGACCCACTTTGATCTTGAGAAGGTCGAACCTGGGCAATGGCAAAGTCTGCATTATTTTGGACCCGTGGATAATGATTGTTTAATATGCTGAGATATCAGTGAATTCTTGGTGAACGCAGCTGTAATTTTAGTGAAATGTGTCAAACTTTTTTGAAAATCTCATTTATTATTACTGCAAAACTACTTTACAGTTTATACGACCAAAGGCAATGTTTAATATGACATTTAATTCTAATACGTGATCTTATATTGAAGTTTGCTTAAATCATCTCGCATCTATCTATAGAGCCATTAATCACCAGGCAAGGATTCTTGCCTATAACATCTGCCAGTTCACCACCATTGATTCAAGCAAGTCTCGACTGCTGATGAGACGCTGTCGAAACCACTCCAGAGTTTGCTTATTCTGAAACAATTCTGCTGATATGCTTTCCCAGAAGGCCATGCAGCTGATGAGTTGTGTTAGAAATACATTCGTACGTGATATAGACGGTCATGATAGTTGCTTTTCAAAGCTTTTCTCTCGGTATAGCTGTGTCTTAGTGCTCCCTCTCACTCTCCGTCTCGACGTTTCGCCTGCCACGTTTGAGGAGCTCTGAGTGTCTGACGATGCCTCCGACGTGGGAGGCGATATGTCGCCAAGTAGAGAGGTGGAGCGCTCAACACGGCTATCCTGAAAGAACAGCTTTGAAAGCAACTCTCATGCATCGAGCCATAAAAACCTACATCAGTACATAGACAGTTATGTAACATAGACAATGTCTGTTCATGTAAAATATATTAAAGGTTTGGTTACTTATCAGTTTATTTGCAGGTATTCCAGGCACGGCCCACTGGGCGGAGATCTAGAGGTCGACCCAGGACACGCTGGAGGAATTATATCCTTCGGCTGGCACTGGGAACGCCTGGGAATCCCCCCCCAGGAAGAGCTGGAATCTGTTGCTGAGGAAAGGGATGTCTGGTCCACTCTCCTTGGACTGCTGCCACCGCGACCCTCACCAGCACAAGCGGTTTAGAAAATGGATGGATAACACATATTTTAGTTAATCCTCGTCCAGTTAAAATGTACGTTTACAAGGTGACTGCATAGCACCAAGCTGGTTACACAAAGCCGTGCGATGAACCCGCTGGTCTGAGTTTGATTCCCAGCCGTAGCTACCATCAGTTGCGAGTGATCTTGATTCTCCCTTTCACCAACCCAGTGAAACTGACAAAGGCCTCTAATTGTTAAAGATGCTCTTCATAAGACGCATGAATTATACACGGCCCCTTTAAACATAGTTGGTCCCAAAGGGGAACGTATTTTTATCACATAATGCTCATATTCCTTCGTGACTGTCCACGCTTCACTGATAATTTTCGCGCCCAACGGTGGTAAATAAGAGTCTCAACCCACGTCTCTAGCACCCAAGCTGTTAACGGTGTTGTAATTGAATGCAAATGGTCTCGGGATCACGTGAATCCTGAGAAAGTAAACATTGTGCGCCTGGGATGAGGGTCAAACTACACGTGTCAGGCCAATGCTCGCGTGTACACGAGCCGGTACTCTCACTCATCGACCATCGTTTCCATTGACCCACGAATGTCTATTGCTAAAAAGCTGTAATGTGAATAACAGTTAGTTTCCTCCCACAGTCCAAAGACATGCTGCTGCACAGGTTCATTGGCCTGCTGACTAAATTGTCCCCGGTACCCTGTGTTGGACTGGCGTCCTACCCTGGGTATAGCCCTGCCTTGCGCCCTGTGTCTGCCGGGAAAGGCTCCGGCTCACCGCGACCCTGTACAGGATTAAGCGGTTTCTGACCATGCATGAACAGTTTGTGCCGGGAAAGGCTGTCCTAAGCTCCATCAGATAATGTAGCTGCTGCATTGGGGTTTTTTCACCGTAAAATCTCGACTGTAATTGCCACCTATGTATAAGACGCACCCCAAAATTTGAGTTTCATTGCGGAACGATAGGAAACAAGAGACAGATCGAAGGCCCTGGCATTCGCTATCGTCCATCCTGGAAATGTTTGATGATGACTACAAAAGCGAGATCAACGGATCGGATTATTAAATTACGGTGACTTTTGCGTTTAAGAAAGAAGAACTATGAACACTTTTTCCGCTAGTTTTAGAGACAATTACAACCAATGCCAATCAGTTTGAAATAAGAAAAAAATCGTGACGAAAAAACGTTACACCTATGTATAATACGCACCCTCATTTTAAGATGACATTCAGGTGAAAACAAGTCCGTATCATCGTAGAGATGTTACGGTACGTTTTGATGTTGCATCCTCTGGGATCCATTGATACGCGAAGCACTGTTTACATTGCAATTAGAAAACAAAGGCATTCCTTGTTGGCATGTGATCATAAACCTTGACATATCTGCCTTTTCAAATTTATTTTCATTCCCGCCCGCCCGCGCGTCCGCCGTTTGATTTAATTATGCCGTATCGACTCGCCTTTTGTTCTGGATGCAACGTGATGACCTTGCAGCTCTGGTGAAGCTCCACGTCCAGTGACTAAGATACGGGGCTTCCTTGGGAGTGTGCTTTGAAGACCGCTCAAAGGAGCTTGCCCTACTTTCATTGGATTTGATCCTTGCTTTGTGGACAGTGTCAGGGGAAGATGCAAAGGAGTCAAAATGTTGTTCTGAGAGCAAAGGGTCACACGAATGTACAATAACAGAGAACAATTCCGAGCTTGAACGATTATCAAAGGGGGAAAAAATGGCCCATTGGCACATTGTTCAGCTGTCGCTAAACGTGTGTACGCGTGTGTGTGTAAAGGCACGTATGTTACATATTATATTGGACATAGTTTGCATTCATGTCACTGCGCGGTGAGCCTTTACGTTAAAAAAAGGGCTACTCTTTGCAGACCATATAATTCTCAGATTTTTTTTTAAGCTGTCATCCAAGCCACACGACTCTTTGACTCTCATGTCTGGGGACTAACACTTTTGAAACATTTATGCAAACATGTCCTTATTACCCCATGGCCCGGCATGCCTGGCTTGCGCGAGGCTGCAAGGGAGCACGTTTTGCATTGCGAGCTTCAAATACAGCCTCCTGGAGGGCTGCTCAAGGAGTTCAATTGATGTTGCTTTGGATTAACTGGTTTAAGAGACAAGGATGCAAAGACCTTGACCACATGGAGGCTGCACAATGCTTTGCAGGGATCCTTTTCATCCGCAGACTCTCTGGCCGCGCTTTTCCCAGCCCAGTTCTCAAAAGTGTGGCTGATCGCCACATTGTCACAACCTGTAATTGGTTTCTCTGGGACCAATAAAGGGCAGATGGGAAAGAGGCCATGGCCATTTTGAATTGGGGGGCTGGGTGGGGGTTGGTGGGGGGACACCCCTCAAAAGGCTATAATTGTAATTATTTAATCAGTAAAAATCGCACTGAGTTATGCTTGTAAAAATGTGAAGCCTGATAAAAAAAAGTGTGGTGATTAATTACACAGCAGTCGCTCTGAATCGTAAATTAATATTACATTTTTATCACTTACAGAACCTGTTTTCAACGTAGTTTAAGACCGGCTTTAGTGGCCCGAATAAAAGTCTGATTTACATGGAAACTATTTCTATATATTGGATGGACAGATAATATTTGCAGATGCTCATACGATAGACTAATTAATTTTGGCGGTCACATCGTGCATTCAAGGCTTTTTTATGCACAAAAAGGATGATTCAATGAGGAACAAAATGTACCTGGACAGTGTTTCTCAGGGCCACGATGATCTGTGGCATGCTAGGGCTGCATGTTTTTAGGCCACATATTAGCATTGCAATATAATTGAAGCCTGATTAAACTGGAAAGCATCATTACAAGTTGATTAAATTGCCGTGTGACCGATTCATGTGTTGGTATGTGCACGTGTTACAATGTGTGTGATATTTTTAATGCATATTTCCGTAAAGGCTATTTGAATTCTGAAAAAGGGCTATTTACATACACAGTTTTTCCTATTAATTAAAATGTTAATGTTTACCAGTTTGTTTGAAAGTTTAATGTGAAATAATATTGCGTTGAAATGCAATTTTGAAGCAACATTTCACACTGAATGCCAAATTTAATGGAAATAATGAATTTTGTGGAAAATGCAATGTTTATAAATCACCTCATCCTTAATAACGTACCGATGACATTGCTGGTATCTCGTATAGCAGACAAACTGGCCTTAAATGTCCCTATATATTGCTTAAAGTTTAGACCACCCAGACAATATTGTTGGTCATTCAGTGATGATGATGACAATCACATTGGCAACGAAGGTGCAAGGTGATGCTACAGCCGTTGCATCAGAACTCTATTTTCAGTTGCTTGTTCAGTTGCTTGTTGAGCTGCTGACATTTGTACAGCAGAATGAGCCGCCCATTTTCCAAAGAGTAATTGAACGTGTGAACTGACCACTGGTTCATTAAATAGTGCCCTGGAGTGAAAATAGACCAAGAGTTTTGATGTATTATTAAGGCAACTCTCAATGGCACATGGAATTTTTGGTACTGGCAATGGGTGCAAAAAAGTAGTTCGTTTTAACTTCAGGCTAAATCAAAATAAAGGCATATATATAAAGACAAGGATCCTCTCTACAGCCTTAACAAACTGTTGGGGGCAGGAGCTTTTTAGTGAGCAGCTATTGAACGCTGGAGCAACATACGAGGTTGTGGGTGACCAACACCACGCCCAGCCGCCTTTGTCTCCAAAGTCCTGATATTTATACAGGCCAAATCGAACTCGAGGAGGCCCAGGACTGATTCATATATTTGCCACTGATATTGGTCAAAAACAGAAATCCAACTGGGATGACCGTACTTGTAATGCAGTTCACTAAACCACCATACTACTGTCTAATATATACACAAATCCTAGGCACACATCTCTGAATAACCTTCGTTCATGCAAAATTCGCTTGATGCCAGAAAACTCTGAAGAATGAATAATCTGCTAATTAAAATAAAAGTTTTCCTCAGTTTTCATGTCTAAATTTAGAGTGAAGCATTTGCATTTCTGGAACAGCTTATGGCAGGATTCACTTGTTATATTGGAATTGATCTGCAGATGACATGATAGGTCTACTCATATTTTCCTTCCAGGCCCTGTCACACCATAACCATTAAACCAAGATTTAGATTTTTGATGAGTGAGTGATGCGCTATCTGCCAAATAATTCCCCAATCCTGCAAACGTCTAAACTGTATTAGCTCTCATGAGCAGCAAGGCGGTATATAGTAGTAACACTTACGCCTCACAGCAAGAAGGTCTGGATTTGATTCCTGACTCGCGCACCTTTCTGTGAGGAGTTTGTATGTTCTCCCCCTGTTCTGGGTGGGTTTCCTCCTGATTCTCCGGTTTCCTCCCACAACTGAACAATACTCATTAATTAATTGGCTGATAACATTATAATATATAGGACGCAGTGTCTGGCAAATGTTGGCGCCGGCAAACCGCGTGGCTGCCTTCCACCCTCCCCCGCCTCTCTCCGGTTTCCTCGCGCCTCTGAGTTGTTCTCTCTTCAAATTACTAACTTCGAAATTGAATGGATATGTGCGCGTTATAAATTGCATGTATTTATTATATATTTATGTTTATTATGAGTTCCTTGTTTGATGTGTGCAGTTCAGTTTTCATAAGGAATACTCTGAAGCAGGAGTACATCATTCAACACAATATGCTCCACACACATTACATAATAAACATAGTACAATGCTGTCAAATGTATATACACACACTGCACTCACCAATTACATTGTGGTTTTATTTGTATGAAACTTTTTGGTACAATGAAATTAAATCAAAATGTCAAGTTGTCGATACATAAAAAACCCAATTTAATTTCGGACTAAGCACTATAGCATTTTAGAAGTGTAACTTTTTTCAGTGAACTAATTAAACTTTATAATGTGGTCTACTAAGCTGAATCGATGAAAATGCACAGAACATAAGACGTCAAAAAATGTTCACAGGTTTTGGAGCATAGTGAGTTCTTTATATTACCTTCATTTAAATCCCAAATGCAAAATATTTTTCTCCCCTCCCATTTATTTTTTGGGATTTTTCAACGACTGGATTTGATTGAGTTTTCATTCCTTTCGAATTTACCCACTGTACAGTTGAGAACTATATAAAAGGACATTAAATCTAGCAAGAGTATAAACATTCCTATGAGACTTCAATGTACATACATATGTTATAAGAATGCTTACATTTTTTTACATTCAACTAATGCGTTGACATTTAAGTCTTCTAATTAATTCGGAAAGTACTTTAAAACTTTCCAACAAAGAATAAGCCGCAGACAACCGTACAATATGTTTTATAACGGCAAGGTGAAAGAACATGTTGGCTATTTTGAGCACGTCTGGCTGCATGTTGTCCACATTTCCACAGTGTGACTGTCATCGCTGTCACTGGTTACATTCTTACACAGAGAAGTTACCAGTGGTGTAAGGTTTCGCACATTGGACTTGGTTACCAATCCCGAGACTGTCAATTCAATTCCATCTTCTGGCACGCAGTTGGTTACCTGTTGACCACAAGTGTGACTGAAACTATCATCATACAGGACATTGTCTCAAACCCCCCTCTGAACCAGTGTAAATGGATAAACCACATTCAATCGGGAGGTTGCATGTGATGGGATGCGGCCTACTTTTTTCACACGCGTCTGGTAAACGTGCCAGAATAGACCAAATACCCTCTAGAGTTCACACGAGCCATGGTGGTAGCAATCTATTGCAGGGCGGCACCTTATACTCTTAGTGAATATTAGTTAATCTGCAAGAAAAACTAGCTCTGATTTAAATGAGCAACTGGGTCTGTCAGAACAGAAAATATGTATGTATTCGTTCGTTCACTGTCAGTACCTAGTTAATCCTCGACAGGGTCACGGTGAAGCTGGAGCCTATCCCGGCAAATACAGTGCGCTCGGCAGGGCTGTACCAAGAATGGGACGCCAGTTCATTGTAAGGGCCCTGGGGATAATTTAGTCAGGCCAATTAACCTAGGCGGAATATCTTTGAACTGTGGGAGGAAAACCAGCGTACCTGGCGAAAATCCGCGAGGGATTGTGGAGAAACGTGCAAACGCCACACACAACGCGTCGAAGCCAGGAATTGATCCGGGACTTTCTTGCTGTGAGCCAGCAGCGATACTCAATTCACCGTCATGCTTCCTCGGAAACAGGTACTGTGCATATTACATTTAAATAATGTGCCTGTTGGGTGTTGTCACTACATCTGAGAATAGAGTCGGCTACTTATGGGAAACATGGTTGGGTTTTTTTCAAGCGGTAATTTAACAAATTATAGAATCTGATTATTCAAATTATAAATCCCATTATAATCTCCCTTGTGGGACAGCGGTGGTGCTTTGTTTCATGCAACATTCTACGAATCCACTGACCTGGATGATTCATGTCTGGCTAAAAATCAGTGATGAGAGACATCCAAACCAGCCCTTTACCACACCACACAGACAAGCGTGATAAATAAGGACACCCCCTATACTTCGCCAACCTATTCACACCACTCACTGCAACGCGATCAAGCAAATCCTCCCAACAATTACTCAGCATCCCTCGCTCAAAAAATATATATAGAAAGGGGCTTTTCCAGATCTGCACCCACAACCTGGAACAGCCTCCCCCTG
>JAZEWU010000022.1:5988358-5998949 GCA_036362915.1 Geotria australis | reverse complement strand
AATGAATGAATTCATATGAAATAACGGGACATTGCAAAGGGATGCTGCCGTGGTGTAACGGATGTCGATACACTCAACTTGCGATGCAGAGGTTTCCGGTTTGACTCCTGGCGTGGTAATTGACACGATGGGTCGGTTCAGACCGAGCTCCGGTTGTCTACGCTAGGGGAAAGGGGACGAGTGGCATTTTGAGCGCGGGAAGGGGGCGGAAACTAGCATTAATAAATATTATCAACCAACAAGATCGAAACGTTTCCTTTTAGCTCATAGAATGTATCCACATTTGTAATTATATTGTCTCTCGGGACCGGCAATTCTGATCACCTATAATATCGGGATTCACTTCAATGCAGTGAATATATTTTTCATGATGTCAACTTGTATTGAGTGCAGGAGCAGCTGGTGTTGAAGCGTTTTAACATCTCGACTTAAGAGCGAGTTGGCTCATGCAAGAGATGGAAAGGGAAGAGCTGTTATTGTGATTGGGTGGGCCAGACCCACCTTGGGCCCTGCGTAGAATCGGGCCTGGGTGAGTTTCTTCAATTCTCCTCCCACGCGTGTCCCCCCAGCAGTATAAATGGGTACACCACCACAGGTTATACGTTGGCCGGTCACGCGAGTAAAGGGTGGGTACTCCCACCTTATCCAAGACATCTTGCCAGCATGTAAGAGTAGTTACTAATGTTGGTTTTCAGCGTGATGTATGAGAATTGCTCTGAAGAGCTGCTCCAACGTTGGAGGCATCATCATGCCGTTCTCTCCACAGCCCTGTGCAGCGCTTTGTGACCCTCGGGTGAAAGGCGCTCTTTAAATGCTATTATTATTATCAGGCGAATAACATCAGCCGGCATCATCAGCAGAAGCCTGATGGTGCCTTCAATGTGGCAGGCAAAACGGCGCGAAATAGGGATAAGGGACGCTCGACAAAGCTGTCCAGAAGGTGTAGCTCTTCAGAGTAATTCCCATTTAAGAGTAGGCCAGACAACTTCTACAGAGGGATTCTCAATCTTCCTCCAGTCGAGGTCCTTCTGCCTGCGGTGTCATAAAGATCAGCGTTTGACATTCTGCGAGCGCCTACGTTATATCAGACCCTGGTCGTAGTAATAAACGTTCGGCGATGCTTTTTCTTCGGAGCTAAACGCACGTCTGTGTGGTGCTAAATAAAACACAATTGTATAAATAAATAATTGCTTTTCACGGAAAGCTTCGACTGGCGAAAGTTAGCCGGCCACCGCAGTATCCGCACGGCTTGAAATACGTCAACATGCCAGGCGGGTGCTTAGGCGAGATGAGTTACGGGCTCATGTCTGATTCATTTGCCTTTCTCCAGGCATACAGCAATAATAAATATAATCATTTTCAAGAGAACGGGGACTTCTGTGCCCTGCGGGAAGTGACCGACCTCTCTGCGTTTCCGCCCACTCCTGCGCTAGTGTCTGATAGAACTTTAATGCATTTTGACCATTGAGCCCATAGTAATGTGTGCCGTTGAAAGAGCAACATATTTAAGTAAACCCGCTCTCAAGCTCTGGCTTCCAGGGTTAGATGTGGAGAAGCCATGCTGATTGTTTTAATGGTGCGTATTACATCGATCAAAGGTGTTTTACATTGATCCCAAGTGTGAGCGTAAATGACGGCAATCATAACAAAGTATTGCGTTTTATTGGATCTAAGTGTCGATAGCAAACGACTTGCCGCGGCTTCAAAGTGTCACTTGGCTCGACGTGATTTTGGATGTTTTGCAGCAAAATAACGTTGGGATTCTATACGTCAAGTTTGTGATGTCACACGCCCAACAGATAGGATCCCTAACCCTCTCCATTTCCCCCGGTTAAATAGGACATCTAAGTAGTAGCTGTATAAAGATGGGAGGTGATGAAAGATATTTATTATTACCGAAGCAGGATTCCTGTGATACAGCAAACGTTCGAATTAACCAACACAAAGTGTAGGTCCCATATGAATATGCTATTGCTTAATAAATGTTTAACTAGGACTATAGATTTGTCAAATGCTGTAAATTGTGAAAATCATCGGTAAGCATTAATTTCAGCCATGAAAAGCTTATCTCCCTCTTTGGATGAATGTGGTCGTCTTACACGTACCGCAGATATATGAAACAATGCGATGAGGCGCACGTCTCTCGTGCCCTTTCGACGGATGTCATCTATGAGTTACTGCACAGGGCAAGGCTCGGATTTCTAGAATTGCCCATTTTGGGCAGGTCAGAGATTTTATTGGCCTGTCCTGTCCTGGGGTTTTATCCAGCATACTTAACTCTCGCGATCTACCGGAGAGTATGAAGGGTTCTTTGATGTCTCACGGACTGGAAAAGGGACACAGACTACAATCTTTACATCACATTGCTCACAAAACATGGCTCAATGCTTAAACTGTAGCCCGGGGAGAAAGTTTCCCACTGTTAAGCAATCAGTATCATCCTCTGCAATAAGGGCATCTCTTGGAATAATGTGCTAATGCAGTATTCTGAGCTATGTTACTGTACAGATAACTCTTTGTGATGGTGTTAGTTTTTCATTATCGCACAGTAACAATACATCTAAAAGTAAAAATAATAATTCCGGCATTTCTCCTGTAAAAGCTTAATCGTATTGGAAATGTAGCCTTCAGATCCAATTTGTTTTTGTTTTTATGGGATAACAAATTGGCGCGTTATATACATTTCTGTAAATAGTGGTATCAACTCAGTTGAAATGCCTTTAAGAACAGTGTTTCATTTCAGGCTAACGAAGGATTTCAACATTTGCGATTTTAAAGCAAACAAAAATCTGGCTTTGTTTTTCACCTCTTTCATGAATTTTAAACGAGCAAATACATGCTGCTGCAAACACGAATCCAAATTTGTGCCCTGATTTCATATTACAACATTTTTCTAGAACGTGCCGGCGATTTCAATTCTCGAATTTCAATCAAATAAGCTCATATCATGCAGACTGTCAAAGTCACTTGTTGTTTTCATCCGTTACAACAAGCAGATGGCCAAATCTGCACAACTTGATTGCAATAAGACGTCGGAAATTAGTGCCATCATTGGGAAATGACAGCTCGAACTTTATCTCTTTAACCGATTTGGTTGCCGCCTGGTTAAATAAAGGAAATTGAATATGGAACGTTTTAGGGGGGGGGGTGGGAGGCATGGAGACGTTTTTGGAAGAGTGATTTTCTTAGGGAAGAATGAATCGCTCGAGGTAATGTGCCGCGTGCTGAGCCTTAATGAAGTCACAGCTGCCTCCACTTCACCTCTCCATTACGTTTTAACGGGGCAACCCGAGCAGTGATTGCAGCGGTATTGGCAAATAGCAGGAGGTGGCTGGCATTACCACCTAGCAGATGCATGCGTTCTGCGATAGCCTGGGCACTGTGGAATATTCAAACAAGCGGCCGATGTGTAGGCCCATTAATACAGGCAGGCTGCACTCGATATTGATGACGGTCGCTCTTGTTGTCGCACGTCGCCAGATCAAACTAGCGGCGCGATTTTGATTTGATTTCGCAAATTGTCGGCCAATGTCGACGCAAATTGTACGCGCAAGGCTTGTATTTTCATCGTCCAATTAATAAGCGACGCAATAGGAAATGTGCTGTCGCTTCTGACCGCTTCCCGGCGAATCATCAGAGCACTGCACCCAAGGTAGAAGCGTTCACGTCGCGATCCCTGTCAAGTAATACTTGGTATTACCTGCAAATTCTACCAAACACTTCGAAGCCAAGGAGCTGAAAGACAACGATGTCCAGAAGCTCAACAGATGCCAGAAGCCCCTCAGTCTGGAGCAAGAAGAGAAGCCAATGCCCGCCTTTAAAGCCAGCACTGACTATTATATCTCTAAATGTTGAAGGGCTGTCTGGAACTAAAGAAGAACTTGTTGCAATGGGAAACTGTCATATATCCATCACGCTTCGAAGAATCGAATCAAATTCGAAAAACCACCGCCTCTCGTGAAAATGCACTCATGGGGGGGCACGGTGGCGCTGCCGCCTCACAGCAAGAAGGCCCCGGGTTCGATTCCCCGGCTCGGGTGCATTTTTTGCGTGGAGTTTGCATTTTTTCCCCCGTGTCCGAGTGGGTTTTCGCCGGGGTACACCGGTTTTCTCCCACAGCCCAAAGACATGCTGCTGCAAAGGTTAACTGTCCTGACGAAATTGGCCCGGTACATTGGTCTGATGTAACTTGCTTACCCCTCCCCGCTAGATAACTGTTAAAAGAACTGCATTGCTCGACGGTTCCTTGCAGCTTAAATCCAAAAACTGACTGGCCGACCGAAAAGCATGTTGGGGGGAGCAGTCTGTTAAATCAGAGGCGTCTGCGTATTGATGCGGACTCGCCTCTCCAGACGATACATCATGACGTCTGGGCTCCTCTTCTTTGCTTTGACTTTCCAGCTAGCATCGGGGGGCCACAGGATCGTCATTAATTGCAACATTTGTCTTCATACTCGCCGAAACTGCTGACTCGCCTGCATTGATTTCCGAAACGCGGGTCCCGTAGTGCACGACCTGTGGATGTCGGGTCCCGTTTGGTCAGACCCCCCACCGTGCTACTGCTCATTCCTGGGATGAGCGATTAATTAGTTGTCAAAACCATGCATCTGCCCTGTCTTGCTTCCCAAATTACACTGAATTAATTGGGCCAAGCATGGTGAACCGTGAGTGATGTGAAAGATTGTGCACGCTTCACCAATGCCTCCCCCCTCCGCCGTCCACCCCGTCAATTACCTTCTGACCATGAGATGTTTGCATTTCAGAGCTCTATGTGTTCTGCATGTCCGTGCATACTCGTGCGCGGTGTAGTGGCACGCACACCGCGCTACAAACCCAGAGAGTTCAATTCCAGCTCATGGCCAACATTGGTGACTGATATATGAACCCGTTCAGGGCCTACCCGAGGTGGGCCCTGCCATATAAAACGTACCCGGTGAAATGTGTCGACTGGGGAGACAAAGGCGGCAGTGCGTGGTTGTGGCATCCCAGCCCCTTGTGCGCTGTGCCTGCCTTAATAGGCGAATGGGTAACAGCACTTCAGTCAGTTGAAGCTACACGGGAGGTCTTTGCCTTTATGTGCACGGTATGTTTGCGTGCTCATGTATACATGAGTGAGCGTGCGTATTTGTGGACTTGTTCAGCCACAGGTGTTTGGTGACAGCCTCACTACTCATTGCTGAACAGGGCTGTTCGGTCATTGTACGTGCAATGACCAGCGGTGCATTTGGAATTGCTTGCAAGGACGTGAGTAATTGGTGGCCATCTGCCTATTGTGAAATACTGCCGAGTGCCATCTACAATACCCGACCTGACTCAATGTTGATACGAACTTCATGCACAAAAGCAATCCGTACATCGGCCCGTGCTCTGCCCAGCCAATATTGTTTTGTTTACTAAAAAAGGGAGCATCTAACCTCTTTTAAGAACGCGTATCTCTACGTGGAGGACTCTCTGGAAATGTTGCAACTCGCATCTGTATTGTGACGGCGTTGAGTCGTTTTTATGCCACCGGTTGTTTTGAAACGGGTCTCGATTCTATTCGCATACAATTCGCGGCAATGTTACCCTCAGCGGCCTCACACGAAGCTGCTCAAGTAATTAAGCACTCCAGATCTGTACGTGGCAAGTAGCGCTGCCGCCTCAAGAAGGTCCCCAGGTTCGAATTCCAGCTCGGGTGCCTTTCTGTGTGGAGTTTGCATGTTCTCCCCGTGTCCGCGTGGGTTTTCCCCAGGCACTCCGGTTTCCTCTTACAGTCCAAAGACATGCTGCTGCAGAGGTTAATTAATTGGCCTGCTGATTCAATTGGTATAGCCCCGCCGTTCGCCCTGTGTCTGCCGGGATAGGCTCTGGCTCATTGCAACCCTGTAGAGGATTAAGCGGTTTCTGACAATGCATGAAAGATGTGTATGTGAGAGATACGTTACGGACAGGTTGAGTTGCTCTAACTTAAAGTTCAAAGCACAATCCAGCACCGAGGCCAATAGGAAATCTGTTGCTATGGTTGTGGTCCAGGCGAGCCGTGGGGACTCAAACACTATTGGCTGTAAATCTCAGCCGCGGCAAACAGATCTCGGGTAATTTAAAGTACACGTTTTTTGTTAATGGTAGGTAGTGTGTGTTCCCTTATAATGTTGGCATTCATCTTAAAATTGCTACGGGTCAGTCTCAATGCCATTTAGTTACCAACCATTGAGGCAGAAATGTAACGATACATTACAGCGGATTTTAAATTGCCGCCACCTTTGTAAAAGAAACACTTTTTTCCCAAGTGAAAATTGCAGGACACCGGTAATTCAAAACGCGCCAATTTAGAAGTTGTGCTAATGATGCAGGCTATGCCTGTAACTTTAAATATCTACGGACATTGAGAAGTCTTTTGGGAATCGCTTGGCGAATAAATGTATGTTTGTGCTGACTTTATTTTCTAATTTCCATAAGATGATGGTGTTACTGGAATCGAAGAACGCTGCCGTGATGTGACGGTTGGCACACGGGACTTGCAATCCAGAGGTCGGCGGTTCAATCTCCATGCGCAACAGTCGGACCTTATTGAAATCCCACCGCCTAGCCAAGCAGGGTGACACAGCGGTAACATCCGCGCCTCACAGACAGAAAGCCCTGCATTTGTGTTTTCTGTTCCCACGCGACGTTTCGCCTGCCACGTTGGAAGCATCAGCAGCCGTTCCAACGCGAGAGGCGAAACGTCGCGAGGGAGAGAGGGAGCTCGCTCGACACAGCTATCCCGAACGAACAGCTCTGAAGAGCAACCATCATGAATCGAGCCGTGAAAACGTACATCAGTCATTCGTGTGTTCTGTCCCTGTTCTGCGTGGCTTCCCTCCGGGTTCTCCGGTTTCCTCACACAACTAAATGACAACTATAAATTGTTGACATGCCGTTCTCTCCGCAGCCCTGTGCAGCGCTTTGTGACCTTCGGGTGAAAAGCGCTATATAAATGCTATTATTATTACAGGGCTGCACTTTATCTCAACTGTGAGCCTCACTGGAGCAACTCACTTTTCAGGCTAATATTCTCATAGCCTTATTTTTAAATGCACGTGTAGTTTGCTCAGCGCGATGGCATTTTTTTTTGCCAGGATCGTTACTAAGCATCGGAGTGTATGTTAACTTGCACCAATGCAGCAGAGAGGATCCATAGCTATTCTAGAAATGTTTTTTTTTTCCAGCCGCAAAAAGGGGCACCTATCGAAGCTGTTCCCGCGGCGAATCGATAATGTAACGGGTATGATGCTCCGGGCCGAGGAAATCATTACATTCGTTCATCATTCACCTTCTAATTTTCGTCTCGTTTGCTACCACTCAATGCTTGTCAGTACGTAGGATGAGACCCAGGCCCCTGTGCAGCTGTGTGCTGTAATTGCTTCCGTTGTTGTCCACCGCGCGCAGCCTTCCTGGACGGCATGTTTTAAGTGCGTGCATTAGCGCGTCCCTCTTATTGTCGTGACTTCGCGCGAGCGTGTGTTTTAACGTGTTCCGTATACATTGCATTAAAAAAAAAGCCTTCGTTGACAATAGTCACGATGCATTAGTGTACCGCTTTTTTTGCACCTTTAATTCGGACGTCGTTTAGAGGCCACGGTGCCTGGATAAATCTATTACCGCTAATAAACACTAACACCTGCACGCATTGCTCCCCACCCATGGCAGATGATGTGCTCGTAACCAGGACCGCGTTGCTAAATAAGACGGGACGATGTGAGTGAGCGACTGTGTGCAGTCTAGCTAGCACCGTTGTTTGCAGGGAAATGTTCTCGTAACCAATACAAATTACGTGTATTTGTTGATTTTGTTCCCATGTGACATTTTGAATTGGCAGTTTGACATTTTACATCAACTGGAAGTCTACACCGGCATCTTCAAAATCCTTCGCGGCCTTGCATGTACTTATCCGAGGTTCAATCGGTCTCACATCCACCCTTTTGTGTGTGCGTGGTTGCGCAAGAGGCGGTCATGTTGATTTATTCAGTGAAAATATTAACAGTACATCCAATGAATATGCTGCTTTATTTTTTCTTGTCGTAACTGTCTAGGCGAACGAATTGAAATAGTTAAAGCAGGGACAGTGGTTCATTGCTTTACAAATGCTGTTGTTTGTTGTCACGTTCCACTTATTAATTTACTCAAACCCAAATATAATGACCACGCACACATGCAGTTTTTATGCTGGCTAGTTTTTAATCAGCCCAAAAGGCACTCCAAGGTTATTCCATATATCTGTGTTATTGTATCTCATTTTGCGAGTTTAAATGTTCTTTTGTGAAGTATTGTACTGCTTATGTAATAAAACTTATCATACGTGACTCATCTGAAAGGTCACACAGACTCTGAATATGCATGAAACTCGAATGGCCTCAGTTTACTGGGCTAATGACACTGAGACTGCCAGTCTCTAAATATTCCCAAGGGCCATGGCTCTGACACAGGGCATTAGCTACTGAGCCCTATCCTAATTAACGCAGCATTATTACTTCCATATATTTGTATTGTCTGGTATGTTTTAGTGGAGGAAGCAAAGCACAGAGACACTTCCATAATATGCGGCTATTGATTCACAAACGCTGTGTAACGCTGACAATATAATGTGGCTTTTATGCTTTTAGAATGTACTCGAACAAAGCTCTATTACAGTCCTGAATCGCGGATACAGTCCCACTTACCATCAAAGCTATGTTTGTGTCGACTGCATCTCTGTTGAAATTACAACACTTTGGACATAACCTATTCACCCACCAGCCTATTCACATACCTAGCCACTCATCTGCGTGTCTACTCTCCCGCGCACCAACCTAATGTACTGCACTTTTGCTGCTCGTTGAATGGCATAAGACTCGTGTTAATATTTATGATCAGCAACGTCTGTAAAATCTCATTAACATCGAGTAAAATGTGCTTGCTCTTGCTGCAGATGCAAGGAACTATGGTGGTTTTGTTTTGTGTTTTGAAAAGAACGAGCGATGCTGCTGTGGTGTAATGATGATCGCCCAGGATTTATCGTCATGTGGGAGTTGAAGCAATGGGAAGGTTGACGGTTGGTCTTCAGAGCTGCTCTTTCGGGATAGCCGTGTCGAGCGATCTCCCTCTCTTCCTAGCGACGTTCCGCCTTCCACGTTGGAAGCATCATCAGGCGTTCTGGTTGTATGTGACTGTATGGATCAACAGCTGGAATCTGCTCACCAGGACAAGCGCTTTAGAAAATGGACGGATGGATGTTATGGATAACATTGGTGATGACAGCCTTCATGTTAAATAGGAATGTTTCTTAATTCCCCAGCTTCTATCGAGCCAGCAGTGTGAACGAGTACACCACAGTCGATCGGCAGGTCACGTGTGGTGGGGTAAAGTGTGGGTACGAACCAGTTGTGAGAGTAACTTTTTTGTACGTTCGGTTGTATCGCGACCTTTCGCTTCTCCCCTGGACCATCCGTGCCACAACGTACCGGCTTATTTTAACCTCTGGTCTCATCGCCTCTTGCAAATTGTACTGCCAGCCTAAAAGAGTAGGCCAAAATACCACCCTGTGGGATATCCTGGAGCTCTTTCTAGTGGAGGACATTGCGTCAACAGTGCCGTGAGAGAGAAATTACAGCGCTGCACCTTCCCCTCGTAAATGTTATTTTAAATAGTTTAAGAATGTGCAATTCATAACATTTCTAAAGTCTAAACACTGTGAAAAAAACAATAACATACACTGTGTCTACAAATGACTAGCAATCTATTATATCTACGAAATAATTTGCTTGAAGCAAATTATTGTAGTGGCTTCAACCTTTAAATGCCGTTCTAAAATATATCCCTTAATTTAGCAGATATCTGGGCGAAATTAGAGATTTAATTCCAGATTTTAAAAGTGTAAATACGGAATTTTGCTTCATTCACACTGGATATACTACAGAAATTGATTTAAAAGCCATTTCTTTAGCCAGTTGACTTGCAATTTCACACAATCCTTAATCTGATTTGTTATACAGCACAAATGTCAATACTCTACTGTAATGTGTATTCTTTCATATTGCATCTTGTCAAGCGTTATGCCTGTTGTGTATATCAAAATCTAGCACGAACACAAACTGTGAAATTGTACTCATTTAAGCCACCGGCCTCTTGTTCATACTCGGCCACACTGGGACTGCAGTGTGTGAATCTGTAATCATATCAAATAATATACATTTCCATAGTCTAGCTCTCTTTATGAGTTAGGTCACGTACAGATATCTATAAGTGTCGCAAACCCGCCTCCGCCCGACACAGCCAATCAGTAAAGGGTTGTCACATCAACAAAAACGTGCCAATTCGTCTATAACTACCGCTCTGATAGTTTACAGACTGAGTGCTGCTTGGAAACGCATCATTGTTAAGCAATACACCTATAGTGGAGAATAATGTAAGGAATTGGCAACACGTGCGTGGTTGAAGTATTTCAAGCGTGTTGTGAATTAACATAAGTAATGTGAATGGATTATCTCCTGATTCCTGTACAGGTGTTGGCGCACGGTGATGACGTCTGAACCCTCCCCCGCTCCCTCTATAAATACGACCCGGGGAAAGGTGGGGTGAGTTGCTAGTCAGATCC
>JAZEWU010000022.1:5968628-5983055 GCA_036362915.1 Geotria australis | reverse complement strand
CTGAAAGACAACGATGTCCAGAGGCTGACCATCGTGCTTCGAAGAATCGCAAAGAAGAACAAGCACATGTACATGCGAATATATTTGTCTACAGTACGTGATCTTGTACAGATGTAGGTTTTCCGGCTCGATTGATGACGGTTGCTGTTCAAAGCTGTTCTTTTGAGACAGCCGTGTCGAGCGCGCTCTATCTCTCTCTCTCGCCTTCGCGAAGTTTCGTCCCCCACATTGGAGGCATCTTCGAACCTACGAATCGTGGGGACGCCCTTATCCAGCAGTTTAGTGACAAATATGTGTTTGTATTATCTGTTCTCGTGCACGTGTGTATGCTCACATGGTTTCCAAATATCGGTTTTATCCGTTGTTAAATGCCACAGTGTACTGACATAAGTTTTCACGGTTCGTTGTATGAGAATTGCGAAGGCGAGAGGCGGAGTGCTCGACACGGCTATCCCGAAAGAACAGCTTTGGAAATCAATTTTCAAATGTCAGTATTTTCCCGTTGCAGTTTGCATGAGATTTGTCGAATGTCCAACGTGATTGCCTTCAATTTTGTAAGCACGGGAGTTCTGTTGAATAAGTAAATCAAAAGACTTGGTGAAAGAAGTACACAAACATCTGTCTTAATCCCAACTCACATTGAAGGCTGATGTTGTATGACACCTAAGGCCTGTGACACCACAGCCTTATGTCAGATGCACAAGCCGGCTTGGGAAATCTGCGGAGATGCACTGTCATCACTGCTTGGGATATTATAGAGAATATTTTTGTTGTAACCTATTCAGACTTTGGAGATAAAACACACAGCTATATATATTTTTGAGGACAACATACTGTCTGTGGCAACTTGTCATACCCAGGGGTCGTCGTAGGTTTTGCTAGTGATTGTTCAAAAGCGTTGGTAAAAAAATATAGCGTGGCTACATGCGCATATAAAGGCCAAAGGTGTTGACAAAGAGTTGTCTGAGGATCAGAAGCGTTTATAAAAAGTAACTGTTGTGGATGGTGGAGTTATGTTGGGAAATGTTTGAGCTCCCAAGGGCCCCCGAGAGCCATGCTTTTTCTCGACCAACACAGGAGAACAAAGTAAACATTGAAACTGCTGGGTGAAGTTTCACGGTGTGGATGGGACATAGCCACATAGCCGCATAGCCTTGCCAAAAGTGGCTTTTGCTTGTTTGGCAGTCCTGTAATAACAACCGTTATTTTTCGTGATGCAGCACATCCGAGGACAATAATGCTCGTTGGGTTTGTCTAATTTTTTGGATATCAAATGCGCTAGTATTTTTTTTTCTGTTACTAAAATACGTTAACTGGAAGGTGATCAGGTTGTGGTGTATTACCTGTCTGATCATCTTGAAATGTTGGGTTCCATATCTAATACTTAGATTGCTATTAACATTACACTAAAACATCCAGCATCAGGAATAACTCGTAATCCATTTGCCTTCATGAATACTGCTTACAAGACAGTAGTATGCATCACAATGCATTCCCATTACAAATGATAGTCTGTTATTTGTATTATTGTTCAATAACATCTCATTGTTGAATGATTAGAGAACATTGGAAAAAGACAATCAAATTTTCACAATCACAAATCTGTCTGCCTTGAGAAATAATTGTGTGTGCGTGCAATATGTTATATGCGGAGACCTAGAGGCCGACCTAGGACACGTTGAAGGGATTATATCCTTCGGCTGGCCTGGGAACGCCTGGGAATCCCCCAGGAAGAGCTGGAGTCTGTTGCTGAGGAAAGGGATGTCTGGTCCACTCTCCTTGGACTGCTGTCACCGCGACCCTCACCAGGACAAGCGGTTTAGAAAATGGATGGATAAAACATATTGTGATTACATGCAATATTTTATACAATACTTTATTTTGCATGTTATATAAATCCTTAAAATGTTGCAATTCTTATTAGAACTCACAGAAATACAAATCCTGTTACAATTATAAGCTCTGACACGCATTGCTGTGTTTAGTCACCTAAGAGGCTAAATCAAATCATAGCCTTCCTTGAGAGTGCACATTAAGAGGGCAATTACAGCTGAACATAAGCGAAGGGGGTCAGATAAGGCCAATTTGACTCATGCTACATATAATATATGCTTCTGGCCCCGAGTAATAGGCCTAAACAAAGGGCTTCGATGCAGCAGTGGTCTACAGAAACAAAACCTATTTATACGGGAGCTGAAAAACGAGCGAGAACGGGGAGATTTTATCCGAGCCGGGGACCTGGCGTTCATAATTTTTCACCGAGACAGATGGAGTAATGGGGCCCTGCAGGGGAAGAATGCCTGCCATGCAAACTCAGCCTCTTTAGAACTTAAAGCATGGCCTCCTGCCAAAGCACAGCTCACTGTAATACTGTGTCAGCATAGGGCATACTTCTCTGTATGGGCATATACAACACTGTCCGAGAGCGTAGGTTTGTGAACATGGTGATGGTATGAAATTTTCGGTTTTCTGTTGAATGCTTGAAAACAACTTCTTGGCATTAACAGTGACCGTGAGCATTCGTGTATCGTGTTTCAAACATGTGCGCGCAGGTGCGTGAATGTGTTACGTGTAAAGCGTACTTCAGAATGCAGCAGTGGAACGTTGTACACTCAACTCAGCCACCTGAGTTTGATTCCTGGCCAAGGCTAAGAGGCGCTATATAAATTGATATTATTATTATTGGTGTCAAATAATATCTGAGCTGGTCCTGAGCCCAACTCGCCTCACACACCCGCGCTAACCAGCGTGGTTAAGCATGGTGATGCCTCCATCCAGCAGTAGATTGAACACGGCTGTGTATATTATGAATTCAGCATTCCAAATGTTAGACGGTTTTATTTAATTGATGGTTACGTGTATTTTTCTCCGAGCTAAAGTACCATTGCACAACAGTCCTTGAACAATCTTCCTTGTCAGTTATGCATTGTTAATGCGTAATAGATATCCGTGTTTAGCATTCTAAAAAATGACAGTCCCACAAAGGGGAGCTGGCTATTGGTCTTTTGCCATATTGAAATCACTTAACCTTTAGAGTGCAGTGACTTTCCTGCCCTAGGACCCGAACTAAAAAAGCTCTACATTAAGATTTAGCCATCAGGAATAAAATATATACCAATTAAATAGACAGCCCATTTATTTTAACGTAATTTTCAACAACAAAAAATGCACTGCAGGCATTGTTTATCCGAGTGACTTCAGTGTGTTCTGCATTAAAATAACATTACTGCCGTAAAACGTATATCACACACTTTAGTTGACGTTACAGCAATTCGTGGCTTTGGAAGGGACGTATTTTCTCGGTGATGTTGTGCCTTTCCCCTCTGCGATGTTGATGTGACCTGCAACCGTAACACAGAGATATGTGCAGCTTCCATCGTTTAGACTGGGCGGTAGGGTGGTGCGGTGGTAACGTGTGCCTCACAACAATAATCACCTGGGTTCAAGTCCAGCTTGGACACCTCTCTGTTTATAGTGTTCTCCTGTCCTAAGTATGGGCTTCCTTTAGATTCCCTGGTTTACTCATGAAGCTAAAAATACCCGATGCAATGTAACTGGTATTTGCTAAATAGTAAAAACATACTTGCAAATCGCTCTTTTGTATCAGACATCAATATCGCCCCCTACTGCAAAAAACTTCGCAGGACCCTCCTGAAAAGGAGTCTTGAGACTCAGCAAGGCTTTCTTGGGTGAACAAGCAGGATAATATACCATAGATAATCATGCAAATGTGAGTTCAGTACAATTTCAAATATCCCATTGTATCACAAACTGTACTACCATCCGCTTCAATATATTACTTCTATTTGCACTCTATTTGTTATAATGATCGTTTTTGTTCTAGATCTGTGCCTTGTTATTGTCCGACCCCCCAGCTTAGCTTAACTTGTAAATATAAATTAAAAATAGTTTTTGTTTTTTATCCTAGTATTTTTAAACCTTTGTTGTTCCAGTCCATGTATATGCCAGCACAGGGGTCTAAGAGAAACGGAATTTCGATCCTCTATATGTCCTGTACATATGGCGGAATTGACAATAAAGTTGAATTGAATTGAATAATGGAACATGTATTCATAGTAAAAGTACACGAGTGTACAATTGACTATAGATTTTAAGAATACCACTTTAATAAGTTAATAATTGTGTGCTTACTTGTGTTTTACTATAACATATATATTCAGCGACAGACACAGAATAAAAGTAACTGCTTTACTAGTGGTGCCGGGCCACAATTAATTGTGTTATATTCCTTAAGGACCCTGTTCTCGTTCTCTGCAATATTGATGTTTTTGTTTTGTTGGCGCTGTGCTCACGCAGCAAGGATCGCCCTGACTGGTAAAAATAGCCGGGAAACGGGCTAAACTCGATCTTTCGGGTAGCAAATAATATAACTTTAAACTATTACAAAAGGACACGGCTACGTTCGTAATAAATCCTGCCTTGTAACGGACAAATAACGTCTTTTGTATGTCGAACATCTGGGATAATCGTTCCGCTTTACAGCAGGGAAAAAGGAAAGACGAGGAGACTGACTTATACACCATACCTTGCGCATTCTACCAGTCTCCCATTTCAACAATGTACAGTGAGAGACAATGATAGATGAATTATCGTGTCTTATAGCAGAGGTTTTCAACCTTTTGCACCTCAAGGCCTGACTTGGGTCTGGTCTCCACGGACCACTAGGCGGCACTCGCAGCCCACTGATGGGTCGCAACGTACAAGTTTAGAAAGGCGGTCCTGCGGTATTAATTCCTTTTACAATGGCCATAACAATGTTTGGGCACGGTGGTGCAGTGCGCAGCGGTGCCGCCTCACAGCAAGAAGGCCGCTGGTTCGATTCCCGGCTTGGGTGCCTTTCTGTGTGGAGTTCGCATGTTCTGTCCGTGTCTGCGTAGGTTTCCACTGGGTACTCCAGTTGCCTCCCACAGCGTAGGTTAATCGCCCCGGCTAAATTGACCCACGGTGTCCTGAAATGTTGTCACTTACAACCCCCGTCCCCCCCCCGACCCCGCTAGACAACTGTTGAAAAGAGCTGCACAGCTCAATAATACATTTCAGCTTAAGTAAATAAAACGCCAACTGACTGACTGACTGCATAACACACGGGATGAGCTTACGCTGTTATCACAGTTAACACCAATGTGTGATGGATTATCGGCCGCGCGTGTTGAGTTGACACGCTAGCCCGCGTAAGTTGAGGAGCCCAGAGCGTCAGCTCTCGGTTCAAGGTAGACGCGTTCACGTCGCGATCCCTGTCAAGTAATACTTGGTATTTACCTGCAAATTCTACCAAACACTTCGAAGCCGAAGAGCCGAAAGACAACGATGTCCAGAAGCTCAACAGATGCCAGAAGCCGCTCAGTCTGGAGCAAGAAGAGAGGCCAATGCCCGCTGCCTTTAAGGTCAGCACTGACTCTTATATCTCTAAATGTTGACGGGCTGTCTGCGACTAAAGAAGAACTTGTTGCAATGGGAAAACTGTCATATAACCATCACGCTTCGAAGAATCGAATATTTAAAAAAAGCGGAAGACCAAGAGCGAGCGAACGAGGGTCTGACCGCGTGTGCGCGCTTTCCTGCTTGCTCTCTCTGGGAGGTGGGGGACTCATGTCAATGCCGTACGCTTGCTGAATTAGCTTAACGAGCGTGTGTGCGAGGGGCTGCTCTCAACTGTCTGGGGACTAATTAGTGACATCCATCACACACCACGTTAACGCCCGTGCTGTTGGTCACAGTCCAGGGCTTGGCACATTTGGCCCATTAGGAAAGGCGCTCGGCGTACTCCTTTTTAACTGCCTTTTAATTGGCTCCAAATAAAAGTAATAAATGGAGTGTAAGACAAATATATAATAGAACCCTGCCACAAAGGTAAGAGCACACTTTAGAAATTAAACACCTGTTTAATGTATGTACTCGCCTTCCCTCCCACCCGCCCCTTTGCATGTTGAATTATTTACAGTAATCATATCGTTTAATTATGGCCCGTATATTTAAGAGGTACAGTTTAATTTAATAATAATAGCATTTTATATAGCGCCTTTCACCCGAGGGTCACAAAGCGCTGCACAAGGGCCGCGAAGAGAACGGCGTGTTGCCCCCTAGTTATTCAAACTGCGCTCAAAACCGCGCAAACGGTGGTATTTGGAACTCGTAGTAATGTACCGATCGCCTGATGATGCTTCCAACGTGGGAGGCGAAACGTCGCGAGAGAGCGCTCAGTGACACGGCCATCCCGAAGGAACAGCTCTGAAGAGCAACCATCACTCGCAGTAATGGCTATTTCCTTGAAGGTTTATACGACCGAATCATCGCTCATCACCAACCCCGTGATCGATCCACTGCTGGATGTTGGCCTCCCCAAGCTCTCGACATCCCATGTCTCTTGCTCCTCGAAGGTAACAATCCACCACGCGCCTGTAAGGAGCCGATTTCATTTTTCTTAATCTGCGGTGGGCGTCGCTTTCAACGCGTTCCATCCCGTGACTGCCACTCCGTCAGTATTGGTTGCCCACCGGCTATCATTCGTCCGAGGGAAGTGTCATGCCTATGCCCACTTGCTTTTCCTTTTTCGTAGAATTCACAATTTAACCTTTTAATGGTGCTCGTATATGGCCGCCTTTATTTAAATGTCATGGGCGGCAGGGTGGCGCAGTGGTAACATCTGCGCCTCGCAGCAAGAAGCCCCCGGGTTCGAATCTCGTCTCGGGTGCCTTTCTGTGTGGAGTTTGTGTGTTCTCCCCCTGTTCTGCGTGGGTTTCCTCCGGGCTCTCTGGTATCCTTCCACAACTTAAATAATATACTCATTAATGATTTGGCTGATAAGATCATAATATTTCGGAAGCAGTGTGTGGCAATATGGCGCTGGCAAAACCGCCTGGCTGCCTCCTCCGCCTCTCTGCGCTTTCCTCGCTACGCCTCTGAGTCGTTCTCTCGTCGAATGATTACCTTCAACAGTGAACGAATATGTGCGCGTTATAAATGTAAAATTATTGAAATTATTATTTATAATTTCAAGCGTGTCTCTCCATCCTTCCTCGTGGATGTCTGAGCTAAAGCAAGTGGAGTCATATGCTTCTTCTTCTTTGCGATTCTTCGAAGCGCGATGTTAAATTACAGTTTCCCATTTTCTTACACAGCCCCTTGCTAAAGCAATTGGAGTAATTACCTATTCATTAAAAGGGTGTTTTTTAGGCACACGTTTGGTGTGTTGCTTCACGTCAAGTTCAGCATTCCAAACACACCCGAACATCATCCCATCCACGTCTTTACTTTCTAACCACAAACGTCAGGCTGGGACAGTGTTTAACAGCTGCACGTCACAGAAGGAAAGGTGCTGCCCGAGGCAGTTAGATTCCCGTCTCGGGGATTGAACAGTGGTGCAGTGAGTATGGCTGCCGGGTTCACATCCCACCTCGGGTACCTTATCCGTGTGGAGTTTGTGTTTTTCTCCCCTTGTTCTGTGTGGGGTATCCTCCGGGTTCTCCGATTTCTTGCCGCAACTAAAGAGCACTCATTCATTAATTGTCTGATAACATTACATCATAATATACAGGAAGCAGTGTCTGTTGGGTTGACGGCGGATTGGCACCGGCGCACCGCTTGGCTGACTCCCCCCCCCGCCCCTCACTCTGCATTTTTTGTGCACCTCCGTATCCGTGGTTCATCCATGACCAGGCGTGGAATATGCGCATTGTATTACTATTTTCACCAACCAGGGATGATAGCTATACATGCCGTTACAGCTGACATAATCAACTCGCTCAACCTGCACATCAATATACTATCATAGTTGTTGCTCGACACCTACATCAGCCAGATGAAGGAGGAAGACTTGCCCTAGGTATAGACGCTCTGCTGCGTTGTCCCTGTTGCCTCCTACCAACAACAAATGATCTCGCCTCTTTGTTGATGGCCACATTTATACTAACAGTTTCCCCCTCTTCCGTACGTCCCCAAGTGAGTCGTACGCAACTTCGTCGTCTCAATCCGAGTCTGATTCCTCGCGTTTCTTATAGAGATCTCCACTAGTTTGGAGATTGTATCTCTATCATGGATTATGGTTGCACCTTTCTGCTCAGAGCTACCATTTGTTAATAGCCAATCATCAATCTCCTTGTTGCTATTTTCATACTCATTCGGTTTAATGGGATGCTTTCAATCAATGTAGAAATGTATCCGCTCACTGTCTTGCTAATTTGTTTTACAGAGTTCTCTGTGGCCACTATTGAGGTTAGCGTATCCACCTCGTTTATTGTTTATGGTGCTGTCTAACCTCCCCCCCAAATCCGCCCCCCGTCCCAGCACCCCACAGCCCCCCTGGACTCCCTGTACGAAACTGATTGGCACCACGAATTAATTTCAACTGATGTTCTGCAATCTGAAAAGCCACTCATTTATTAAGTGTGCCCATTCCAAAAAAAATGCATTAGCGTCTTTGCAAACATCATGACCATCGCACATCCAATTTGGGCAAAAGACATTCATATTCATGAACGGTTTTTCATCTTCCACACACGTTTCTGAACTGTGGATTGTGGCCTCCTAGAATATAATTTAGGAAAAATAACGGAACGCAGTAAACGTGAATTCTCAAAAAATATAACAACACTCGTCATTTATTCAGACACAAACGGTGGTTGTTTTGCTATAGCCTTGCATGCATTTTGTTTCAATGTTTGTAAGAAAAATATATTGCCAAATACACAGGTTGGCATATGTACTGAACATGTCTAGACAATATTTTAATGGCGTGTTTTATGCGTTTTATTCTCAGCCAATATTAAAGGAGAAATATTTAGCACCAGAAGAATTTACAATTTGATCATTTGGTTAGAGAAAACCAGTAATGTTCATTCATTCATTCATTTTCAGAAACCGCTTAATCCTATACAGGGTCGCGGTGAGCCGGAGCCTATCCCGGCAGACACAGGGCGCAAGGCAGGGGAACACCAAGGATGGGACGCCAGTCCATCGCAAGGCGCCTGGGGAAATTTAGTCAGTACGCCAATTAACCTGGCAGCATGTCTTTGGACGGTGGGAGGAAACCGGGGTGCCCGGCGAAAACCCACGCGGACACGGGGAGAACATGCAAACTCCACACAGAAAGGCACCCCGAGCCGAGATTCGAACCCGGGCCTTCTTGCTGTGAGGCCGAAGCGCTACCCACTACGCCACCGTGCCGCCCCAAAACCAGTAATGTATTTTTGTTAATGCAAAATCTTTAACAGCTGGGTGCAATTTGATGAAAGATCATGGGATGTAACACATTATGCTCTCCCAGGGTTTAAACCAGACTAGGGAATGTGGAATAATTACATTCCAGATTTAAAAGAAATTGGAAAAATGTTTGATATGTATATACTAATATTAATTATAACTGCAGATGAAGTAATTATATGGAGGCACACATTTATACAAGAGGTGATGATTTTTTTTGTCTTGCCTTGGATTCAAATGTTACCTCTATTTTCGTTTAAAAAAAAACAACCAATGATTTCCGTAAATTATTGCATTAATAATCAGCTTACATTAAAACCAAAGAAAGATTAATTAATAACGAGCTGATTTTAAACACATTATAAACCGAAGTAGGCAATAAAAATTGCGCCTGTGCATACATTATGTATTATATACACTCGTTGACATTAATTGTGTTTAGCATGTAATTTAAATTAATTGACAATGGCTCACCTTCCTGACACTAGTGATATACATTCGCTGACCTTTGCCTTAGTAGGGCTAACACTCCAAATGCAACAACCTGGGCACGACTGTAAGCAGAATCCTCAGTGGAGATTGGGATGTGGTCAGTAATGCACGGACACAGAGCCCAGAACATCAGTATGCACCTGAAGCTCTCAAGGCTCCTGATTGCCTGTCAGTAAAAATCCAACATCCCATCTGGATCAAAGCAAATTCTAGTGCCCAAACTCGTGCAGGTTCCAAACTTGTATTATACAGCCTCCGTCACATATTAAAAATGAAACGGTCTCAAGCACAATGTTTTTGTAGTGATTTCGTTCAGCCAAATGTGGGATGCTATTTTAACACGAATTTTAGTATGTATTCCTAAAGTTGTATTTACAGTTTAATAATTCCCGTCGACTATACTTAATCGTATCAACTTGCAGCATGATCGTGATGAATTATTCAGGGTTCATTATAAAGTGTCGCCTCTGAGTGTGGGTCAGTGTGTCCTATCGGTACAGTTGAATGACTGGTTGGAATTCCACGTTCCTACAGGAGGGATTTATTTTTCATGAGACAACTTCTTTTCATCAATTACTTCCCTGATTAATAACAGCAATCAGTATTGCTTATGAAAGATTGCCTATTGCCAAAATAGCTGATTTATGTGGTAGCCAGATGGTTTTGTATGCAACTGCTGAATAATAGTTTTTGGTGAAATGCTTGTAATTAGGTTCTTTATGCCAAAATGACACATAGTAATGCGGAGGTGGTAGCTAAGAATGATAAATATAATTCATGCCAACGGAGATAAAATAGTGCCTTTGTTTATTTGTCTTTACCACTTCCCAGCTCAATATGTTTTATTCTCTCAAAATAGAACACTCTTACTTTTAGCACCTGATATGCATGTGTGTACTTGCGTCTTGATTATTTCCTGCTTAATGGGATGTTTTCTTGAGGTTTGTAGATTGGCTCAGTCATGGCCTTTCCATACAGTGGAGTTGTCTGACCTTGGAAAACACTTTGTCCGCTTAGCTCATGTAATGACACAGGTCTGGAACATTTTGTCCTGTTCCGTGATGGGGCAATGAATAAGTTGGGCATCAGTGGATTCTCTTCACTCTTAGCACAGTGCATTAGATGGACAGGCACAGTTCATTGGAAGGAATGTCAGTGCTTTGTATTTTATTTAAGAAGGAGGATTCTTTGAGATTACAAAACTCCTTTCAACGAGAGCTGACCCTTTCTCCAACGACGTTTGACAGCAGCAAAAACCCAGGTTTTTTCTTTAGAGAGCAAAAAATGCCGCAACCATAGCTATTCTTTTTTGTGAAATATCTGCAATGATGTTGTTAATATCACCACCGGCTCGCGTTATCGGAAAGCATACATTGCAAACAGGCGCAGACAAGCACAATCTGTTGTTAAAATATTTTATCAAATTTCACTATCAGAGGGAAAGATGAATTTGAGGTTTTTTTACGACATTGTTTCAGTGTGAATAGGTGGAAGGCCATTGAAGAAAATCCAATCCTTTTCTTGGAACAGCATTAACGGGTGAAAAATGAGTCGTTGAGCGAGCAAATGACCCCCTCACTAAAGGATCACACAAATAACCCAGGAGGCATTTTTGGACACAGCTGTAATAAGAACATTAACCGATGACTTGTGCCGAAAATATATAACGCAGCGGCAGCAGCGGTGTGTAGTTCGAGGAACGGCACTGTGAACAAGGATCCGTTCGGGTTACGGGGGGTGATAAATATCAAAATTAGCTCATATTTATAGAGACACGGAAACCGTTTTTTGAGCATATGCAAAACAATCAATGAGTATATATCGCGACATCAATCTCGGTGAAGCGTGCCGGGCACGGCGGCACGAGGTGACACGTAGTGTTGCGCTGGATCAGGGAGGTGCGACCACACCGGCGTCTCGCAATGAACGGAAATAGTCACTTCCTTTAATGACATGCAACAGTGTGCTTGCTGTGCAGCTGCATGCTGCTTGCGCAAAAAAACACCGCAAGCGTTTGCCACCAATGATATATGTACTTTTTAAAAGTTGCAATCATATTGTTACTATTATGTAATGTCTTTCATGACTGCCTTCTCTCCGTAGCTGTTCTTTTGGGCTAGCCGTGTCGAGTGTTCCTGCTCTCTATTTCGCGACGTGTCGTCTGCCACGTTTGAGGCATCATCGGGCTTCTGAACGACGATGCTTCCAACGGCGACGGAGAGCAATTCTCAGACATCGGGTCGTGAAAACATACATCATTACACGACTATTTTACCCCACAATTTTATCCCAATTCTGCAATCGGCACTATTCACGCAACTGTGCGAGTATCCATTCACTGCAACCCTGCGTGAATTGTAGAACGGCGCGCTGAAGTGTATATCACAGAGCTTCCGCTGAGATCACTTCAAGTGACCCCTTTGGTCCACGCTGTCGGAGGCAGCACTTTCCCACCCGCCCTGCCAGCGGGAGTAAGATCATCGCCCGACAGGCGAAATGGAGATTCGCAGAGCCGACGTTCGGCCAAATTGGATTGATCAAATGTTTTACATTTATATTTAGATAGTAGCGCAGCGGCTTTCATCCAAAAGTCCCAAGGCGATGCAGGGGGGGGTGGTGGCAGGCAGCCCCTCGGTCAGACAGCGAAAACCCACCAGATATAGCGTCACATTTTGATAGTATCTGCCAATTCATTACTGTTTTCAAGCTGTGGGAGGAAACCGGAGAATCCGGAGAAAACACATGCAGAACAAGGGGGAGAACACACAAACTCCACACGGAAAGGTGGCAGAGGCGTGAATCGAACCGCCTCAGGCACGACATTCTTTGTTTGAGTTGCAGATGTTACCACTGCGCCACCCAGCCGCCCCAACTTCAGAATCAAATTCATCGTGAAGGGCTTCTCCGTAGCCATTGCGTGACAATGCTAAGACAATCAGCCAAATTGCATTTTAAAACTCATTTTAATCACAAGTAGTATATATCTGGATTCAAACACCGCATCTCAGCAGTGCCAGCTCGGGACTGACCCTCTGAAGCGCCACTCCACTTCTAATTCAAATTATTCTAATTGCCTACGCGTTATTTTATTTTTTTGTTGCACTTTCACCATTAGGTAACGATAACATTTGTGGACAAGTCCGTCCTGTTGGAGGTCACATGAGCTGTACCTTACCGTTTGCAAGCGCCACATTGGGAAATGTAAAGCGCTGGTGTTTCAGAACAGTATCCGATAACGGGAAGTAAAGCTGAAATTACACATAAAAGCAAGTACAATGTGCGCGTATGAAGGATTTTAACACGGTCCCCTTAACGTGGACGTACATATGTCCTTGCATAAAAATGCTTGCTCCATTATACAGGGTGCGGCATAAATCGCTTTACCGAGAATAATTGTTTGTTACGCTTCTTCTTCTTTGCGATTCTTCAAAGCGCGATGGTTAAATTACAGTTTCCCATTTCCTTACACAGCCCCTTGCATTTTCACTGAACTCCGCAAGGTCTTTTGAGCTGCAGAGGTTGGGTAGTAGAGCACAGACAAGGCAGTGTTCCATAGTATGGTCTGCTTCTCCACATTCACAGGTGGTTGGGCCGGTCTTGTTACGCTAAAAGTTTGAGAAGTAGAATAATAACAAAGATCTGCGCCGTGCTAAATTGTTGTTCAGTCCTCCAACGATGCTACATGTGTATGGAACACGGTGGGGGGACACTTTGAACACTTTCTGTAATAACAAAGGAATATTATTCTTCACAAGATGATTTCATTATCCTCGGTAAAGCGGCCTCGTGCCGCACCCTCTATATATATGAACAAATATCACCTGGTGGCTAAGCGACTGCTGGGATAAATGATAATGGTCAGTTTTTGTTAAAGTCATCACGGAGACAGGGGCGGCACGGTTTAGCTTGTTGAGCATCGCAGACGCCCCGCAGCAAGAAGGGCCCGGGTCCGAATCCCGGCTCGGGTGCCTTTCTGTGCGGAGTTTGCATGTTCTCCCCGTGTCCGCGTGGGTTTTCGGCGGGCACTCTGGTTTCCTCCCACAGTCCAAAGACATGCCGCAGCCTAGGTTAATTGGCCTGCTGACTAAATGACCCCCGGTGCCCTGTGATGGACTGGCGTCCCATCCTGGGTATAGCACTGCCTTGCGCCCTGTGTCTGCCGGGATAGGCTCCGGCGTACCGCAACCCTGTACAGGATTAAGCGGTTTCTGACAATGAATTAATTAATTCATCACGGCACTCTAGAATGGGATGTTTTCCCAGTCCGACACCTGGCTGATGCTGTTAACTGATATTGATGGTAAAAATATAAAAAAAACATTCTTCAGGTTTAAAAATACCAAATTGATTTCGGGACTATCTACTAACAAATTATGTTTTGAATACTTTGTTATTAGCAATAACTCAACGTTTCATTTAAAATGTGAGGTACTAATTTCATTTATTTTCGAGCTTTATAATTGGGTTTATATAAGCGCACCCCATCACGTGTAGAGCATTGCTTACCGTTTGTGATTGATGTTTCGTTGTTAATTTGCAAGGAGTTTAATGCATCTCAAGGATTTCCTTGAGCGTGGGCCATAAATAGTCAACGAATAGATGAATGTAATAAAACAAAATTCCCTTAAAGACTAAAAAGGTTTCGTGTGTATAGCAAGTGATTTCTTTCCAACAGATGGCATTTTGCAAAATGTTATCGCTCTTGCGTAACGCGTC
>JAZEWU010000022.1:5913314-5950083 GCA_036362915.1 Geotria australis | reverse complement strand
GATTGTTAATGTGCAGTGGTGGTGAGGTGTTTTTATAACCGGTACGTATATATCACTCCTGGTGCAATCCATTAGAGTCATGTAAGACTTAATGAAAAATTGACAGACAATTTTGTGATAAGATATCAACATCTACTGCTGCTCTTACAAAGTCTGAGGTCGATGACTTGTGTTTGATCAAAGTCCCCTGTTTCTCAGTGTGTGTGCCATACATCACGCAATTGCTATGTCAGTCTACTTACAGGATGTGTGAAACAATCACGGACTGATATATTTATAAACATTAGGGGCGTTACACGTTATATATAGATGCGCTGAGTGTACAGTATTATTTTGTCATTTAAAGGCAGATTCTATAGTCCTTTGGTGTATAGCTTTAGCTGGAGAGAGAGAGGGAGAAAAAAAGTTATAAATACTCCAACAGTTTCTCAGAAGACCAATGCGGTAGGCAAGGAGTGAAAAATAAAAAAAAATCGCACACGTACACAAAACCATAACGGGCAAGGTGCTGGCATATACTGTATAAGAATGGCAAAATGGGGTGAAATAATGCTGAAATAATTTCACTGAAGACCCAATGTGACAGCCGTCATATCTGGAGGGTATCTGCAAATTTCTGGGTCGTACAGATAACGCATTCTGCGTGCTTGGCTGCAGAATAGGTTTGCAGCTCAGTGCTCCTAAAACCCAGCAGATTTGATCGGCCAGCCAATTTGTAGCATAGGTTTTCTCTGTGGTTGTAAAATTGGTTTTCAGCCCCCTCACTTTAGCTTGTTTGCTGTCGCTATCGCAAGTCACCACCACAGTACGGGTTGCGGCCTGTTCGCTTGTGCCAACGAATAATAATAAGAATAAGAAGAATAAGAATAAGTACAATTTGTAATGCGGGCAAATTCCACGCCTGCTCATGGGCGAGACATGGATACGGAGGTGAGAGGAATATCCACAGAAAGGCGGGGGCAAGGCAGCCATGCAGCCAGCCGGCACCAACATTTCCCAAACGCTGAGTTTTATGTACTATGATATTATCGGCCAATTATTTGTTGAGCGTATTTTTTTTATTTAAGAACCCGTAGGAAATACACGCAGAACAGGGGGAGAATATACAAATTTCAGGGCCTTCTTTCTGTGACGCGCCACCGTGGCGGCCAAACTGCTATCCGCGCAAGTTGCTGTCGGCACATTGCACTTTGGCTTTAAGCAGCCCGTTAATGCCTTCCGCCCTTTATTTACTTAATCTCACTAGATGTGCACGTTAATTTGACTAAAAGTTGATCTCATAAGTTATAAACGATAACGATTGCACGTTCCCTTTCAATTTCCATTATTGGCTCGCAGCTGCTCTATCGATTGCGTTTGTCAGAATCGTTTGTTTATCTTTTCTAAATGCTATTAGTAGACGTTATCTCTTAGTGCACAAGACAGCGTTTGATTTGATATAAATGCCGATTGAACATGTAGACGGGTTTGTTGGGGAGGTGGGAGGGATTGTCATTATGCAGGTGAACTATGCTTGGGGTCACAGGTGGTTTACTTTCTCAAGATAACTATTGATTCCATGTGGGCAGCATTAACTTTTCTCTCAATCCTGCATCAAGGGATAAGTACATCAGAGGATGGCCAAATGAAAAAAAACTCTCTTGGCTGGTTTCCATTGCACTCATGTGTATTTCTGAGGCAGTGGTTTCTAGTCGTCGTTTGAAGCGGCAGCTAAGGTTTCTGAAATCATCAACAGATTTATTTATTTTACTCCCATCATCCACCGTGCCAATGCTCCGGGGCAGTGTGCTTCTGTGTACCACGTTCTCAAAGTTTTAAGCATCCTCGTTATAACACGCCTTTGTTTCATTTTCATTTACAGTGTTATTTACGCGTCCAAATCAAGCACAGGTGTATATTATTGGGCGGCCGGGTGGTGCAATGGGAACATCTGCACCTTGCAGAGAGACAGCCCGAAGCTGTTTGCACCGTGCCTCGAGCGCCTTGTTGTGTGCAGTGTGTGTGTGTTCTCCCCCTATTATGCATGGATTTCCTCCGCATTCTCCAGTTTCCTCCCAGACCACAAAAAAACACGTATTCACTAGTTGCCCAATAACATCATAAATATATAGGACGGAGTGTCTGGTGGGTTGGCGCCGGCTTACCGCTTGGCTTAACTCCGCCCCCTCTGCAGATCACCTCACGCCTCTAAGTCGTTCTCTCTTAGAAATACACACCTTCAAATTTGAATGAATATGTGCCACTCGTTATAAATTGAAATTATTATTATTGTCATACAAACGTAGTTATAGGCAGCTCTAAAATATCCTGTTGGCATATTTAAGCGCAGGTGTCTGAGACGGATCCAAAAAAGTTGCTTGGTAATTGTTTAAGAAATAATTATCCCTGGGTAATGTGTGCATGTCCCACCCGAAGAAAGGCTTTGTTAGTGGTTCTCCTTAAGTCCGGCCACACAAGGGGAAGACCTGAGACCAAGATGGTGGAGGTTCGCTGCACGTCTGCCGTGCAGCGGCTTTGGTTTCTGGCAGAGGGCAGAAAGTGCTGGCGAGCTGTGCTGGCATTCACAGCTCTGGCCCCGTCATTGGAGCTGCCGCGGTGTAACGGTTGTCACACCGAACTTCCGATCCAGGGGTCGCTCGCTGGTTTCATTCCGTCTCTTGACGCAGCAGTCGAGACAGTGGGCACGTTTCACAAATCCTCACGCGTACAGTTTACCGACCCAGCAATATTATTGTTGTTGTTGTTGACATGCCCGTCTCTCCACAGCCTTGTGCAGCGCTTTGCGACCCTTGGGTGAAAGGCGCTCTATAAATGCTATTATTATATTACAACCGCGACCCTGTATGGGATTAACCGGTTTAAAAAAAATGGATGGATTATATTACGTTTGTTTATCCAGGAAAGGCCTCACTGGGTCTCTCAATGCTCACTCGTTTAGGAGGGTCCTGCTCGGTAGGGGATGTTGCTGTGTGTAATCTCAATTGTGTAATATTGAGGCAACGGTCAGAGCATTTTGATATTTGGCCAACACACGTTGTCTTGAATGGGATTTTTTTTTTAGGTTTGGGATTAAACAAGAGAACTCGGAGGTAACCCATGCATAACTAGGGTGAATATCCAAACTGCACACGGAAAGTTGCCCAAGTTGGGGATCAAATTCAGGTCCTTCTTGCTGCAAAGCGCAACAGTTACAACTGCACCAACCTCCCACTGAATTAAATGGGTCCACAGCAGTTAGCCAACCGACAGTGCGCACGTGGTGGGGATAATGTGGGGACACCCACCTTTTCCAACACATCTGGTCAATGTAGAAGAGTATGTGAAATACCTTTCAGAGTTGGGCAGGGTGGCGCAGTGGTAACATCTGCGCCTCACAGAAGGAAAGTCCTACCTGCGGAAAGTTCGATTCCCGCCTCGCACCTTTCTGTGTGGTTTGTCTGTTCTCCCCCTGTTCTGTGTGAACTGGTTTCCTCCCACAACTTCAAACAAAAAAAAAAAATGGCCGATAACATCATAATATATAAGACAAATGTTGGCGCTGGCTACCTGCATGGCTGCCTCCGCCCCGCCTTTCTACAGATTCCTCCCACCTCCGTATCTATGTCTTATCCATGACCAGGCGTAGAATTCGCGCGCGTTACAAATTGTACTATTATTATGAAATAGTGGTTGAACAGGTGTACCCTAATAAGTTTCTGGAATGATGCGAGTGATTCTCCGTATCCGCGTCTCGTTCATGACCAGGTGTTATAAATTGTATCACAATTGTTATTAGTTCACCTGGGTGGGAAACCCTTCCGCCAGCAGTGCAATTACATAGCTGCACCTTTACCCCTACTACCTTCACCGAACACGATATTGTCTTCACGCTCGCATAACTCTGCTGTGATTTGGAATGCTGCATAAAGGAAAGTGTATGGCATTCTGGCTGTAACTAAATTCAGTGTAGTCGGTGTGCAGAACTGTCAAAAAGCAATATATTTCCTTTGACAACGAATATTTTATTCCATAATAGATTGTACTTTTTATTTTTATTTTACATCACATATTGTCATAATTACTAAAGCAGACAGTCCATAAAATATTGCAGATACATTACTATCTGCTAACAATGTTTCACAATAATTTATTCTGCGTATAACGTATTGCAATTCATTACGTGTAAATGGACTCTGAATTTATAAGGTTGGTTTAAAATTAATAGTATAGCTCTGGAATGTATTCCATATGAACGGTAATTTCAGCTCAATTAAATTCTTTTTTCCTATTTTATTTTGGTCCATCTTTTCTTGGATGTCCTCCAAATTCCAAAGAGAAAGGACACATCTGGCAATATGCCATTCAGAATTATAGAGTGCTACAGTAATTCTTGTTTTATTCAAGCACAAATGTAATACGTAAGTTATGCCTTTCACCTGATATTTCTTCAAAACAGAGTTGGAATGGCAGTTTGACATGCGAGGGTTTACACTGAAAGGTAAAGTCTTCACCGCAATGGATCGGTAACCACAACCGCTGTAACACGACCAGCTGAGTACCGTGACCCCTGAAGAAAACATGTCATCCACGGTGGCACTTAACAGCTCCAAAAAACACAGGGGATTTAAAATGACAATGATCTGACAAGTAAAAGAAAGCGTTTTATTTGTTCTGCTTTCATTGACCTCAATGTAGACAGATTAATATTTCAATGTTTGGACTAGAATTTTCAGTGCGTTTGTTGTAGCACTGATTGCCAGCTGGCAGCGTCCAGCTTGTATGTATTTGTGTACAAGAAGCGTGAAATGTTTTCAGAATGAGAGAACAGGGTTCTAAGTAAACTTGAAATAATCCCTCATTGATCTTAACGCAATGTGTTATTGTTCTGCAGGGTGTCACATTTAAATGGAACCATAGGGAATACCATACTTCTGATGACGCCTGGTGCTCCCTATGTATTCCCTACGGTTCCATTTATATGGGACACCCTGTATAATAGTGCTGTGTGTTATTATGCACTGTGCTTTTATACATATACAACTAGAGCTCCCTGTTGAAAACATGCATTCCATTAATGTTCCTTGCTCTTCCAAGACATCTGGCCAGCCTGGGAGAGTAAGCTATAACACCCTCAAGAGAGGCTGTCTTCAAGGCCCTGTAGTGAATTCCCTTCCTTTAACAGTCGCATGTGCCAGCAATTGCAGTGCCGCACCTTTGTCTTTCATTCATTCATTCATTTTCAGAAACCGCTTAATCCTATACAGGGTCGCGGTGAGCCGGAGCCTATCCCGGCAGACACAGGGCGCAAGGCAGGGGAACACCAAGGATGGGACGCCAGTCCATCGCAGGGCGCCTGGGGAAATTTAGTCAGCACGCCAATTAACCTGGCAGCATGTCTTTGGACGGTGGGAGGAAACCGGAGTGCCCGGCGAAAACCCACGCGGACACGGGGAGAACATGCAAACTCCACACAGAAAGGCACCCCGAGCCGAGATTCGAACCCGGGACCTTCTTGCTGTGAGGCGGAAGCGCTACCCACTACGCCACCGTGCCGCCCCCTTTGTCTTTCACATGAATAATATATTTGACAAAAAACAGAAGGCCTGTGAAAACATGTTTACCAGCGCCCACGTTTAAACGTTGTTTTGTATGTAGCATTACCCGGCATTGTAGTGTAACGGCATTACATTGCTGTATTGTAAATACACTGGTGTGCTGATTAGGACCTGTCAACCATTTATGGAAATCTTTACCATTCATTCATTGCTCTGAGATGGGCGAGATTACACAGAGATAGCCAGCGTAGAGGTAAAACTTATCTGGGGAAAAGTTTGACTTCACTTATGAGCTGTTGAAAAAAAAAACGTTGAAAATGTTGGTTCAAAAGTGATAACATTTATCGTGTGTGCGTGGGCCTGTTTTGTATTCCAGTATCATATCTGCTTATCACATCTGACATTCAAGGTAACTTTAAGGTCAGACAAAAGAAAGAATAAATTGGCATTGCAGAGCTCCACGTTTTTGCTTCTTTCTGGCTGTAGCAAGGCATGAGGATAACGTAAATACAATGTGACACAGGGTCCCAGGAGTCTGCTGGATTGACAGAGCCAAGGACTGATCTGTTTATTAAGCAGGCATCGTAGGAAGTCGGCAAAAATGCCAATTCTACAACCACCACATGCTGTTGTTTTTGTAGAGGTCACTCGGCCTTTTTAATTAGTTTTATCAACCTAAAAAGTACATGTCCCCGCTCCGACTTACGTGTACGCTTTTCGTCCTTTCCTCAGTCTTCTTCTTCTTTGCGATTCTTCGAAGCACGATGGTCAGCTTCTGGACATCGTTGTCTTTCAGCTTGGCTTCGTAGTGTTTGGTAGAATTCGCAGGCAACACCAAGTATTACCTGACAGGGATCGCGACGTGAACGCTTCTACCTTGACCCCCCTTTCCTCAGTAAACGTGCAGCATCCAAGTTAGATTCGAGACGGTCATTTGGCTTTGCATTGTGTGTGCCGTAGCGAATGCTTACGAGAGCGATTAATGTGTGTTCTGTGTAGTTGCCAGTTTGAGTGGGTGCTATCCAGGTTGATCGGGGTTGGCCAGTTGCCGCTTAATAGTGGTGGGTATTGGAGTACAATTTTACTGCCGGATGCCCGTCCTGACGCCAATCTCCTTTAGCTGCAGGGTCACTGGCTCGTTATTTGTCTGGACCCCCCAGGTCCTCCAGACCTGTTCACCGAGGGAGACCCTCGCACGAGCGCTAGACTCCAGGTGACACAGCTCTGTCGTTCACTGGAACACGCGAACCCCTCCACCGCGATGAGGGCACGATCCATGGGGGGAGACCAGACATAGTGGAGGAAAAATAAAATCCCAGTCTACGTTCTCAGTGATTCTCTCACCGTCCAGGTGCCTGCGTTCTAATTGTGGTGGCCACGATTGTGGTGGCCACGATTGCCCGTCGTTATGGATACGCTTCCATGTCCACCACGAAGCTGTACTCCAGACCGAGCACACGTCGACACGTAGATTACAGCGTAGCGGTTTATTTCCGGATAGCGCTGCCGCCTCACAGCAAGAATCCCGGGTTCGAATCTCGGCTCGGGGGCCTTTCTGTGTGGAGTGTGCATGTTCTCCTCGTGTTCGCGTGGGTTTTCGCCGGGCACTCCGGTTTCCTCCCACCGTCCAAAGACATGATGCCAGGTTAATTGGCCTAATGACTAAATTTCCACAGGCGCCCTGTGATGGACTGGCGTCCTATCCTCGGTGTTCCTCTGCCTTGCGCCCTGTGTCTGCCGGGATAGGCTCCGGCTCACCGCGACCCTGTACAGGATTAAGCGGTTTCTGAAAATGGATGGATGGATGAAAATGGATGGATGGTGTTGACGTTTGCGCCAATTTGGGAGGATAAAAAAAAAATCTGCTCCGAGAAACGGAGCTGGAAACAAATGCGTGTTTCGCAGTTAGGATGCTATTATTGTGATTAAGTCTGAGTGTACACGTTAACCTCACTCAGCTAGCAAATGTGTGCTTACGTGGAGGCACGGTCCGCATCCGGGCGCCGGTGCAAACGAATACATAACGGAGCGTGAGTGAGAAATGCGAATCAGCGTAATTGACCATTGATACGGGATGCTGGCGACGCTCAGACGGGACGAGGAGATCTCACAGCTGGCTGGTGGTCGAGGGAGCTCGAACAATGAAAGGGGTGAAACATGGGCCGGGTAGTCGATGAATGAATGAGTTATCACCGTTGTGTTGTGAGGGGCAAAATCCTGGCTCAGATTGGGGACTCGTGGAGGGCCTCGGGTGACTCAGGCGGAGAAGGAGTTCGACTGAGAGAGAGCGCGTTGGGTGGACGTGCCGTGAGACTCGGCTTTTGCACGGCGACGGAGAGCGCGACCGGTGATTGACTCTGCGCTGTAAAGTTGAACGTCGGTCGAATATGCTGCAGATCTCTGTGCTGTTGGAGACCGGAAATAAACCACTACGGCCACTGTGCCGCCCAAACGTCAAAACCCCGGCCATTACCTCGCTCCCGTGCGAAGCGCTGTTGGCTCATCATCAGACGTGGTCAAGGCCCTATTTTCCTGCTCAGTCACGGCCCCTGTGACCTTCCCACCTCTGCAGAGCAGATGGATCGAGGCGCGCACGTGGCTCGGTGCTTAATACCGCTTCAAAGGCGAGCGGTTGATGAGCAAAACCTATGTGAACAACATTCCACAAACAATTAGGGTTGTCCCTCAGATTTTTAATGAATTATCCATCCAGAATGCCTCGGGCAATGAATGACTTTTAAGTAACGCTTTCAACTGCGGGTCCCTGTTCTCCAAAACAATAAAAAACAAACCTCATCTAAATTTGAGTCTTTGATTCATCTATACTCGGGAGAGTTTGAGTTGGTAATGTGCTTAACAATGTAAAGCTCATATTGCAGTAATATAAAATGGACTATGGTTCTCGGATAATGCTGGAAAATTGCATTAGGGAGGGGAAAAAAATCAATGCTCCATGCAATGCATTATCTCTGAATTTGTAAAAAAAATATATACATATACAAAAAAGGGAAAATGTATCTTTTCATTTTAAGTCTGAGCAAGGTCGTTGGCATGCACAATTAAGTTACATCTTTTGCAATAATGATGTTATTGAATTAGATTTTTTTTTCCCCTTACTCTTCGAAGAAAAAAAACCGCTTTTATTCACATCGCGGAATTATTTAGAGCAGAAAATGACAATCCAATCTACAGTTGTATTTCCATAAAAATGAACGACATTTAAATAACATCTTTACTGGCACAGTATTTGTAAAAATGAACACAATATTACAATAAACACAGAGAATCAAGAAGCCTTTAATCGGCATGTGACATCAGTCTATTCATTGCTATTTTGTTGCAACACTGCAACTCTAGATAACATTGGGAAAAAATTGCAAATAGGAAGAGTTGATCAGAATCTTATCCTGCAACGTTCCTTTTCATACGTACAAAAGGGGGCTACAGAATGCAGTCAATTTTGTCCACAGCTGCTCATCGTCATTCAGACCTTCTTCATAAGTCACAGCTGTGAATAGCGCTGTGCTCACCACCGCAGCGAGCCTCTGCAAGTGACAAACACCGACTTGCTCTGCTCCGCTGCGCCAAATTGAAAGCACTCATAATCAAGCACAAACTGAATACAATATATTTAACAACCTGCGAGGCGAACCTTCTACGACGGCTGACTGTACGGCGACAAAGAGCCCGGGTTTTGAGCCGTGATTGGGAGAGGGTGATGGCTTAACCTTTTCACACCTCGGTTTCTCAACGGGGGAATTAAATGTAATTGTGACAAAATACATTCACACTACGTTCAGTGGCACCTAAACTGTTCCGTCACCATCTATGTTTCTGCATTTTCAAAATGTGTATGTATTTTATGCCTATTATAATGGGCAGACCCCTGTGATGGATTGGCGTCCTATCATGGGTATGGTCCTGCCTTGCGCCCTGTGTCTGCCGGGATAGGCTCCGGCTCACCGCGACCCTGTACAGAATTAAGCGGTTTCTGACAATGGATGATGGATGGATATAATGGGCAGATTGCAGCTTTTTTCCCTTCACAACGATTTGTTGGTTTCTTTGAAACGACTCTGAGAGACAAGGCCTCCGTGTTGCTAAGCATGAGCCTTAAAGTGGACGGTTGATGAAGGACATTTCCACCTGAGCTGGTGAACAATTTCGAGATTTGATTTGTATCCCAACTGGACAAAACGTGGCACGGTGAGCATACCTGTCAACCTGCCATCATAACGTGCAAGAGCCACACACTTCCTCAGGAAAGTGCTGGTAAGTGCGCAAGCATACTTAAATGTCATCACTTTCACGCGCCTCAAGGTACTGCTATTTGTTTCCCTGTAAAGTACCGCATATCAAATAAATATGAAACACACCAGCATCTACCAGCGTGCTTCCATATGGAATGAATGTGCATCTCATGCCGCATGGTGCCATATTGGCACAATTTTGCGCGTGTGAAATATTTATTTTCCCACAGTTGTTTTTCATAAATATTCATGTTTACCTTTGAGGTCAGACCATTGTCCTTGAACAGCCATTAGTTTTGAGACAGAATCCCATACTGCTATCCTACAGGCTTGCAGCCGTAGACATGACATTTTTTTCTCTCCAGAATTTGATACATCTGCGGGTAATGTTAACATTTTAGCATCCTGGGAGATTATTAGACACACCCTGCAATATATTTATATTTTTAAAACAAACACATCCTTGCCAAAGAGAATATGGCACACGATTAAAATATTTCAGATATGTGTCAGTGCCAGGGCATTTTTACTAAATTGCTCAATATGACAGGTGCCTAAATGTTTTTTTTACATTTCATTTGGTTTTTTTAAATATGAAGATTGCTAAATTATCTAACAGATCTACAGTCACATGTCCTTTCCTTTCTTATAGCGTCTATCTGTAAGATCAACATCGTTGTAGATTGAATAAAGAAAACAATCTTGTGGTGACAAGGTCATAGGGTTTCACAGAAATTGTTGCACGATGAATTCGTTTTTTTTACGCATTTATGATTACAATTTTTCATTTTAGGACTTCCAATGCAGCTGAAAGAGTTACCACTCATGGCTACAAGTTGTGTGTAGTATTTTCTTCCAAAATGTTTGACCTTATTTTATGGTTAAAACATGAGATGTGGTAGTGAGTGCCGCGCTTTGGTTGTCACAAACACCCAGGAGATAAAGAAAGGTGTTGAATGAGGTCCCGAAAAATTCCATTGCCAACCATTGTGCAACGGAAAATAATGGATTAAAAATATATACTTGTGAAAACACACTGTACAGTGTTTTCTTTGCGCGTGCTCACAAACATTTACTGCTAATTGGAATGCATTCGCACCTTTTCTCGTTTTTAACACCGTTAACGCTATTGCTAATGAGCGGTATGATAGCGATTTGAGTGGGGGGAGATGTGTACAATCATTATTATGATACGTAATACCTTTCAATATTCATAATTAAAAAAAACACAAGTGAGGCTTACCGTGGTTTGTTGTTGTGATAAATCTCGGGAAGAAAGAATGCCAAACATCCCATGTCCGTATTTTAAATATTTGTTTTCACGCTTTATTCACGGTAATTGTGTTATTTGTAACACCGGGGATGCCCAGTGATTACTGTATAACATCCTGATTTCAGCCAGATCAAACAGCCAAAACAATTGCTACCTATAGTTAGGGCTCCCCGGATGAGGCAATTTCTTTCATTGTACTCAGTGGATGGAATTTCACGACAGTATGTGCTTATGGATGTGGCTAGAATTGACGTTAACTTGACAGGGCTACTGTGCAACAGCCGTTTGAATCAATTGGCAGTTGTGTTTTTCAATTGTCGGATAACAAAAAGGTGTGGTGAGGGTTTGTATCATTTGCATGTATCATCACGATTGGAGTAATTGTCTTCAGTAAGGGCCATTCCACCATTGGATGGTTAAGTCTTTCACAAGATTCACATGAAGGCTGCTTAAGTACGACTTAACCAGCTTAAATAAATACTGGCTGACTGACGTTGCAGGCGTGGTGGTGCACACCTGTAATAATGCGTGGGAGGCAGGGTTGGTGGATCAGGCAGAGATTGAGCCATGATGCATATGTGGATACAATTCAGTGTCTGCAGGAGCTACAGTAGACAAAGCAGGTTTCTGGCTTATCTTTAAAGAGTTTAACTCTTTTGTATTGATTTAGGTTTTCACGGTTCAACGGAAATTAATTGCTCTGTCTCCTCCTCCTGCGAAGGAGAGATGAGGAATGCTCGACACAGCTATCCCGAAAGAGCAGCTCTTTCGAGCAATTTTCTTTGATTCTTCTGCCATACTTGTGCGTGGGTTTTCTGTCCGGCCCTGATTTCCTCACAGACGTGTAAGAAAAAATAATCCGCAAAGGAATTGGCCAGACATCCTTAGCATGACCTTTGTGAAAGCATCTTGAAGTCACAGTGGGGATTTTCTAGGTAAATTGAATACCGTAATTGCATAAAGGAAAATAAAACAAAAATGCTAATAATGATTAAGAAAATAACCTTGAAAAGGGACTGGGATTGGAAAACACAAAACGATATTAAAACTGATGATGGTTTTCACGGCTCGATTCGTGATGGTAGCTCTTCAGAGCTGTTCTTTCGGGATAGCCGTGGTGAGGGAGATTGGGAGAATGCTCGATACGGCTATCCCTAAAGCACAGCTCTGAAGAGCAACCATCAAAACAACTATATCGTTGTTAAAAAAAGCGATGAGGTCATTGCAGGTTTAATTACATGCGTTGACTCCTGCTCGAGATTGTATTCATGCAGGACAAGAGCCCACATAGAAAACTGCAAAAAAAAGTCCAAACTAACCAATTACCTAAAATGCCTCAAACACCTCCAGAAACAATGGGCACTTTGGTCACACAGCACAAAGTAATTTAGGGACAGATTTACATCTGCACTGTCCTCGAGTGTGTCCGTCTCACGTGGATCTATGTCCTACCAGGCATCAAACGGGGAGAAATTTGTAATGCCGTGGAAATTTGCTACGCTGCGGAAATATCCCGCGCGTATCTATCTTCCGGGCAGATAGGCGGTTAGTGCAACGTGCCGTGCATACTCACTACCTTCTCGTTAGTGCCTGAGTAGTACGGACAGCTTTGGGCAAACTGAGCTCATCAGCAGACACAACCATCATGATGAACCCTGCACGCTCGTGGGTTTTTTTTTTTGGCCTTCCCCTCGGAGCAGATACCGCGGTGAGGATTACTGCGAGTGGTCGACTGCAGTTGCACCACAGTGCTGAACCCCTGAAGCATTTCTAACAGCAATGTAGCACATGTTTACTGACAGCGAGAACACCACTTCACCCCCCCCCCCCGATTAAATGCCTTGACTTCACGCCAGACTATTATCCACGGTGCGCATGCAAAATAACAATTTCGAAATACATTTCCGTTAAGGTTATACGGTGTATTTGACTTGCAATTTGTCGAGTTGTGGGCACCATATAAGGCATTTGATTCTGCATTTGTGTGTGTGTGTACGAGTGTGCATTGAATGTTATGGGCAGCCAGTGATTTAGTGGCGTAAATAACAAGCTTTTTCCACCTGGCGACATCCCTATCACAGCACCCAACTCCAAGCAAGCAGCTGCTTGATAACAAGACATTGCAGTACTGCTTCAGTGCCTGGTCAATGGGCCTCGACCCGGTATAAAAAAGGTACCTCATTTCGGACAGGCTACCCATCTCTGCTGTGGGTTAATAGTTCTGTGTCTCTGACAATGAAGCCTACACGCCTAGTATAAACAGCACCTTTATCTGTTGTTGCTGCAACTGTGTAGGTTTTTCACTCGCCCTTGGTAATCAGTGAAAAGCTTGAGAACTTTTCCGCTCCTCGCTGAAACAATATACAGCCGTTTTCTCTAGTGTGTCCTGGGGCTAAGACTTAGGGTCTAAGAAAAGGCTGGAACAGTATGAACACAGACTTTACGCCCTTGAGCCAAATAGCCACTTCTTGTTATTATGATCTGGAATGAATAATGATGCTTTGCCAAACATTTGCTTTGATTGGGATTGGTCCACTGCTCAAATTAGTTGCATAACATCTGACCAGTTGGAAGCAAGCCGCCTTCCAAACCATTTGGGCCAATTTCTAGTAAGAAACTACGTTTAAGTAGGTATGGTTTTATATGTATTAATGCCAAGTCAATGCAGCGATGGCTTAGAGCATTTCAATTCCCATTCACTTGGGATTTTTCATAACTATTCATAACGTGTTACGTTTTAAAAGTTGAAATGTAGAGTTTTTACACAAGCCATGCGTTTAAATATTTAAGATTTGGTGAAATGTTAATTGTTGTCTGACGTTACGAGTCTAGTTACTTGTTTCCCTGCAAATATCCTTGCATTCTGTACTATATACATCAGTGTATATTTGATACGAATAGAAAGTAAACCAAGCGTGCTTTTATTATTTGTTTATTATTTGCATGAATTCAGTAATTGAACATTGACTCGCCTGAAAATTATTGTAGCACTACACATTTAAACCCTTTAGTTCTCTTTTGATACAAAAACATTTCTATATGAAAGTGAACATTGGATACTGATGCGGTCCTAATTAGAGGCAGTGAAGCGGATAAAAAATTCCATTTTGAAACACTATATAACATGTGCCATGGCATTAAATAGTGAGGCTAAGCATGGTGATGCTCAGGTTATCAATGGCAAACATCCACATGTGTGTTTTTAATCGGCCAAATAAATGTTGATCCCGAGTGGATTACCATTCCCGCCATTTCAATTAATTCACAAATTATGTGCAAACAGTAGCCGTAATAATACATGGCAAGTGATCAGCCAAAGTAGCAGCTGCATTAAGGCTTTTTTCTAGATAAAAAGAGGACCCATCAATTCACTTGTCACAATTTGGGCCGCCTCTTAGAGCAAATGTACAAGACTGAAAAATAGGAAGGGCTTGTTTCAGCACTCATCTCTGTCTGCTGGCTGACTAGTGACTGTGATTTCGAAGTATTTCACTTTAACAACCTAGCTTTAATTTAATTTGAAAAAAAAACCTCGGGCTGAAAACAGCCATCAGGGAGGGATTTTCAGACGTTTGATGTCATAGAGAATTTCACATCGGCTTCATTTCCACGTACATGACATTTTCGTGCTATTTTCAGCTTCGTGGCTATGTTCCTAGGATCGTCACAAGTGCCAGGAAAAATAATTGTCATTATTTCTCGTTGCAGGGTTTCACATATGCTAGTTCTTGCATGTCGCCCTAGTGTGTGCATTTGTATGTTTACCAACATTCTGGGGGGAGCGGTTGTGCAGTGGTTATCGCGGCCAACACCAGTGACGATTTTGTCAACCCCTAGGTCGACTCAGCCTCAAAATGAGTACCTAGTGTGGTGTGTAAACATTGCTACTCGGGAGACAAAGGCGGCCGGGCGTGATGCTTGCCACCCACCCCTAGTGGGTTCTCTCACCATTTCCAAGACGTCTGGTCCGCGTGAAAGAGAAGGCCAACATTTTGTCTGGATAGGCTCTCTAGAAGTTTCTGTAAACGGGGCCCTTCTATCAGCAGTGGTATTGGCAAAGGCATTGCAGGAAGCACCTCTACCGTATTCTAATTGCACGTGCATTATGAACAGTAAACATGAAAACGTGCACTCATAAGAATCGAATAAACTCGCGGTTCTATGTTCTAGCACACATTACTATAAAATGTCGACTTTTAAAAATTGTATTACTTTAACTTCCAACGTTGTGCTAATGCACAAAGCATAAGCGCTTAGAAGTAATTAGCAATGAGCAATGTGGCTGCAATGTTCGGAGCAGTGTCGCAGTTTCTTTTGGATGCACGGAGGGTGTTTGGCTTGTGAGAAAATGCGCGTCCAGAAATGTTGAGAGTATTGCTTCTAACTATAAGATGCACTCTTTCCATCCGCGTGACCGATGTGTCCTGATAGACCTGTGTGCTTCGCCACACAGTGCGGAATGACGGTTTTTCACTCGTCAGTGTTATTTATTGCCTCCTTCGCCCGTGCCTGCCGTGTAAGTCAAAGGGTAGATCAATGTAGGAGCAAATAATATGAGAAAACTTCCACTGTATTGCAAGTATATTTTATTAATGAACAGTGGCAATAACAAAAACACCGTTCCAGGCACACCACACAAATAATAAATACGCATGACATTCACGAACTTTTGTTCCACCTCAAGCAACATTATCGCCAAAATGCAATCATGGGAAACGGGAAGGGACTACCACAGAATCTTGGGCCGGGGCACCCTCGTGTGGCGCTTTACATGCCTGCAAGAAATCGCGATCCGCCGCGTGTGGAACGTTGTGTGTAAAGCTGCGCCTCAACAGCCATCTCTTTACCGGGTATTTGATGGCCATTGCATCAGCACAATGGTAATGGCATGCAACATCCGGTGATCTTTTGCCAATCCATCAATCCGAGTGGAGCACATTCCTCCGCGGATTGCCTGACGGGCCGTGTGCGTCTGGTCGGACCCGGCGAAATGAGACACAAATCAATGCGGCGTCTGATGGATGCTGGTAATTCCGCGTAGGGAACGGCACTCGGACAAACGTACACACGCCCTTTTATTTATATAAACAAAGGCAAAGAGCCCCCGTATAGCCTCAACCGACCGGAGGGTCAAGGGACGTTAGCGAGAAGCAGGTATGAAGGCCAGCATGGCATTCGAGGGAGTGGGTGACCAGCACCGCGCCCGGCCGCCTTTGTCTTCCTAGTGGCGATGTTTACACGCCGCACGAGGTATACATGCATACCTCTTTTAACGGATAGGATGCCTCCGTGAGGCTTGTTTGCTAGGCGATTCATCCGTTCAGAATATTCATGATAACACGGTTCATTTTTATAACTGTACAGCATTTGTTAAATTAATACTATAATAATACTGTTATACCAATAATAATGCAGTGTTATAGTAAACGTAATACGCTAAGCATGTTTATAGACAATGTATGGTTCACAGGAGGCTTGGGAGTGCAGTGCAAGTGCTTTACTTACTATTATAGAATATTTATTAATGAATATATTTTTTTCTTGTCCGTTAAGTGAAAATTCGTTGGCCGAGGCTTCCTTAAAAGAGGTATGCCTGTACGAATGTATGTTTATTAATAAAACTGCATCTCTGCTACACACATGCAAAATTACAGCTCCCAAATACTATGCCTCAAACTAAAGTGCTATTATAGCAGGCAGCTAGGACGTTCCAAGTAATATTGGAGTGCCATATGGCACAAGTGGGAATGCACATTTTCAGTTTTTGGCAGAGTATAAATGGGTCGGCGAAAAATACCCGAAGCAAGTGATTAAATATGCGTTTGTAATATATTAAATGCAAACCAATATATAATATGGCGACGGTCAGTGTACTGCGCTATGAACCCGGTGACCTGAGTTTCATTCACAGCCACGGCTATCATCAGTGGCACGTGATATTTAAATTTATCTCCCACCCTATTCGTCAGCTCGTACTGACGAGAGTGGTGAAGTATGGTCAAAACATCCCCATTGCACGATATAGCGCGGGGGGGAGGCTTAAAAGCCGCAACAGTTTGACAAAAGGCAAATTACGTTGAAAATGTAATATACCATATTTCCGTATAGAAAAAAGGAAACAATAAACGGCAAAGGATGTTGAGTTTGTTATTAAAGTGTGACTTTTTGGTCTGATGAATTTTTATATTGTGAAATGTATTCTGTATATAGGAAGCTAAGGTCACGTCTAGGTAGCTTAGACCCTGAATGATGGCAAAACAATGCTACCCACTGCGATGCTAACTGTGCAGGCCTTAATCAAAATATTAAATATTTATAACTTGGGTTCATGCTAGCTGTTTTAATTTAATGGATTCTGGATGCAATTTTACGCCCTTTTTTGTATTTTCTTTCTTTCTTTCTTTCGTAGAGTTAAATAATGCCTGTGCATGGCAAAAAATGAAAAGTAATACATTACAAGGATTCCCACCCCCTCTGCTTGTGGTATAATGGCCTTAAGCATTCATGAGAATCCATTACAAAGATGGTTTCCGCTATTCGCAAGACATCCGACACTTAAATATGTATCAAATCGCCCTGCACGAGCCTTGTCCTAGTATTTAATTATGTTAATAGGGCATTGGTAGTTAAATTTGCTGTTCGGAACAGTAAACTGAACGTATGCTGATGATTATATGCGCAGGCACCCCCATAGATAGCAAATCACCTAGCAGTCATAAGTGAAAATGTGCCGCAAAAATATGGCACGCGTAAAACAAATCAACTTATCTCAAAGCCAAGGGTTGACTAGGTTGGGTGGTTATGCTGTTTGAACATTTTTCTTTGCATGATAAATTAAAGCCCCCGAGGCTAAAACTTGCACGCGTTGTTCCCCCTCCCTTTCACGTTCCCATTAAATTTGTGTCACTGTTCTTTATCTCTGACTCATTTGGCTGGCCATGATTTTACGTAATGTAGAACAGTGGTATCTCAGTGTGATTAATTTTAAGACTATCAACATCATCAACCATAATCGACCTACGGCTGGATGAAGGTCTTCCCAAGCCACCGCCATCTCTCCTAAACCTGCGATGTAATTTTTCACCCAGCACCTCACAGAGTTCGATTCCCGGCTTGGGTGCCGCCTTTCTGTGTGGCGTTAGCACGTTCTCCCCGTGTATGTGGGTTTTTCGCTGGGTAATTCGGTTTGCTCTCACAGTCCAAAGACATGCTGCCTAGGTTAATTATCATAATTTGTCCCCGGTGCCATGAAATGCTGTAACTTCCTTAGCCCACCTCGACGGACAACTGTCAAAAAGAGCTGCACAGTTCGTTCTAGCTTAAATAAAAACTGACTGACTGTTTCAGCTTCTCAATGTCATTCCACCATGCTATCCTTCGGATTACAATGAGTGGTAGTGTAAATCAATATGGTTGTTATTGCTTTTAAACAATGAAACACTTGATTTTAATTTTAGCGCGTCATGCCAAAGTATGATATGAAAATAGCGTATCTTATGAATCGCTAATATTATTTACTTTGGGCCGTGTTTATGATTTGTGAGATTTATTACTGCTGGTGCTGATCCTACGAGCTTAATGAGTCTCATTTTTCAGCATCGACTGCTCAGCTTGACTGAAGCACAAGCCGATTACGGCACCTTCATTGTCACAATAATGAAGATTTCTATTTGTCACATTGCGACCAAGATTAATGTACGTGTGTAAGTAATACACACAGGTGTACATGTAAAGAAGCATCGCGACGTTCACATGAAGCCAAGTGTTACCTGTTGTGTTCATTATTCGTCCCATCATAATAATAATAATAGCGTTTATATAGCGCCTTTCACCTGAGGGTCACAAAGCGCTGCACAAGGGCCGCGAAGAGAACGTCATGTCAACAATGAAAGAAAAAACACAACCAACAAAAAACAAAGGAACAAACAAATTAAATGATTAAGGCTGCTTCGAATCTCCATCATATTTTCATGTCGTCTTCTCATCATTATTGCCATCTTCCATTTGTCATTTCCATAAATCCTGCAAACCAGCCGAGCAATATCCCATCCAGTTGTGAATCGTTTTCAAATGTTGCATACCGTCTATTAGACTGCTAAACAACGTGTGTTCCTAACACACTTTTTGAAATTGTGGTGTGCTTTGGTAATTTCCGAGTGCCGGCTGGAATCATAATGGTTTCATTACCCTACTATTGATAGTGCTTGCCTGCAATCTTAACCTTAGCAAAAACTACAGTAAAAAAATATATTAGCTATGCGACGACAGAGCACCGAGTAAACATGCTCTTCTCTGACAGTATTCCACCGAGTCTAAACCAAAGCACACGGCACGAGTGACACTAATCTCAATCTAAAGAATCCTGCAACCCCACTCGGTCAGCAAACTTTCATAACACACGTGCAAACAGCGGCATTCGCCTCGAGAATGAATCGCAGCGTAATGCAACGCACAACCGATTTGTAAATTTGCAATTCGTTATACACCAGTTGGTAGCACAGCTTGAGATGGGCCACTCGCATTTGCCCCAATTCCTCTCGGCAACGAATGAATTATTGTACCGATGTAGGTTTTCACGGCTCGATGTATGAGAATTGCTCTCCGTGGCTGCTCTTCGGGATAGCCGTTTGGAGTGATCCTTCTCTCGCCTTCGCGACGTTTCGCCTCGCACGTTCAAGGCATCATCGGACGTTCTATTCCGAATGAATTATTTGCATTAATCTGAGTTGGCAAACACATGGAATCGCGTTTCCTACACGGCCCATGTGAACATTCGGTGATGGAACAATGTTATTGCAATCGTATATAATAGCTCCAGCTTTGTATTCATTACATACCCCTTTTACAATTCCTGCCTTACCTGTGATTTTAATAATTTAAATCGATTAAGCCTAACATTTGTGCACTGCAAATCAGGGCTGCCTGATTACCAGTAAGCTGGTAATGTATTTTCACAGCCTTGATGTTAGCAAGGCAAAAAAAAATCTTGATAAACATGCTTACATTGCCACCATCTGGTCAAACACCCATCACACAGGATATACAGGGTATTCATAACCACATCATCTACTATTACAGAATATGAATTGCGTGAGACTTTGATCTAGGCTTATAGAATTTCATACAAAAACGCTAGATAATATAAAGATTTGATTGTGTGTTTCACGCTTCTGGTCCCACCACATTGGGAATAATCATCACATACAAATGTTACAGTGGAAAATGTTGACCAATATTTGGGTTGGTGATTGGTTCCCATTGCTGCTGCTATGCGCGGTCGAAGATTATGCGAGCTTTAAGGTTTATACAAAAAGCTTAAGCATATATGACAAGATATATTAACAGACAATGCCTCTGTCATATATCTGTTTCTCTGTCATAAAAAAGTCGTTTTTGCTGATGTAGGTTTTACGGCTCAATGAGAATTGCTTTCCAAAGCTGTTCTTTTGGGATAGCTGTGTCGAGTGCTCCCCTCTCTTGGCGACGTTTCGCCTCCCACGCTGGAAGCATCCTCAGGCATTCTGACATGGCCAATGACATCCTAATATATAGGATGCAGTGTCTGGCGGGTTGGCTCCAGCTAACTGCAGGTTACCTCGTGCATCTGAGTCGTTCTCTCGTCAAGTGAATTCCTTCTAAATTGAATGAATATGTGCGCAATGTAAATTGTATTTATTAATTATTGTTAGTTCGATGCAAAAGTGTCTATAATATGGCTCAATTATTGTGTACTTTGCAGATATTGCAATCTTACAATATCAATTTTTTTTTTATAATTGGTGCTACCTTCATGGCCAGCCTTTAGTTATTAATGTACTAAATTTAGCTACATGCTGTCTATACTTAAACAATGAAAGGTACTTCTATATATATTAAAGGCACATTCTTCTTCTTTGCGATTCTTCGAAGCGCGATGGTTAGCTTCTGGACATCGTTGTCTTTCAGCTCGGCCTCGAAGTGTTTGGTAGGATTCGCAGGCAATGCCAAGTATTACCTGACAGGGATCGCGACGTGAACGCTCCTACCTTGACCCCCAAAAAGGCACATTTATATACATGTAACGTTCATGTATACAGATGCATGTTTTGCCACAAGCACGTTTTTTTTGCAAAATTGACACATTGTAAGAGGTGTCTGTTTGTTGCTTTAAAATCTTAACACTTGTATTTATTGCCAGAAAGGATAAAACCTTTTCTCTCTTTACATCAGTTTGTTGATTATATGTTTTTCTTAAAATAAAATGTTTTAACGCGGATATTGCCATCTCAGCATACACTTCACGGCTGATTTAGATGCAACATTTAGTGCTGATAACATTGCGACATCATCCACACGTGTGAGTGCTTACGATCCTAATATGTGCAATGAATATTCAATCGTGCCGTGGAGACGCGAATGAGACGAGAATTTAACCACGTTACATCAATGAATCGGCCCGAGGTGGAGTGCAGATTGACGCCAAGCAACTTGACGAGTCCATCGCTGGGTGATTATGAATCCCACTTGTAACACGCGTAGTATTCGCTCACTCCCGACGCGAGAAAACAATTCGGAGGCGCGAAGAACCACAGGAAAGCCATGAAGGCAGACATACGGTCTCACGTACGGTGGTCCGTGAATGCCACGCTACGCGGGGTGCCGCATTCTCCTGGCGACCAACGGTATAGCAGCTACTTCAACGTGCACTGGAAGAGAATTTCACTCCATGTGCTAGATTCACCAACCCCGCCTCCTCAGTGCCGGATTACAGGCCACGTGAACATCCACCACTGCCCGGCTCCCCAAGTTGTCGCCACTTTCTCACAGTCTCGTGATACAACAATAAGAATAGTATAATCTATACTGCTTCCTATATGTTATAACGTTATCGGCCAATTTATTAATGAGTGTGTTTTACTTGCCGGTGGAAACCAGAGAACCCGGAGGAAGCCCACGCGGAACAAGGTGAGAACACACAGACTCCAGACGGAAATATGCCTGGGGCTCCATCTCACTCGAGCATATGAGTTGTTTTCAGTTTTCCATCTACATGGTGGGCATCCTGGACTGCCACTGTCATTATTCTCTACCATCGGCCTAAGGACTTGTCCTGCCCAGGCCCACTCACACTTTCTCACAGTCAATAAATAGAATTCCTCCAACCTGTGCGTAGGTTTTTGCCGGGTGCTCCGGTTTCCTCTCAGTTCCCAAAGACATACTGTCTAGGTTAATTGGCCTGCTGACTAAATTGCCACCAGTTCCCTGCGACAGACTGGCGTTCCATTCTGGGTATAGGCCTGCCTTGTGCCCTGTGTCTGTTGGGATGAGCTATAGCTTTCCATTTTGGGTGTGAGACATGCCAAATTTGTGTATTGCATTCTATCTGTATATGTTTTTATTAATTAGAGGTGCAAGAACATATTTTGAGGACCAAAATGGTGCAGGCTGCAGTAAAGGTTCATAATACTAATAGCGATTTATAGAGCGCCTTTCACCTGAGGGTCACAAAGCGCTGCACAAGGGCCGCGGAGAGAACGGCTGTGTGTTTGATAAATTTGCACTGGGGATTGGTGTGATTTGGTTTATACAGTGCTATGACACGTTTTACGATATAACACGCATGATAATGTTATCGTTCGTTGGCAAAAGAATCATATTGTGATTATCGTTGATCATTTTATTTTTTCTAAATATTTTACGTTCCGACAAAATATCTATGAAATAACAAAGTCGGTTTCGTACATGACTGGCGTCCCATCCTTGGTGTTCCCCTGCCTTGCGCCGTGTCTGCCGGGATAGGCTCCGGCTCACCGCGACCCTGTATAGGATTAAGCGGTTTCTGAAAATGGATGGATGGATGGTTTCGTACATTGTAAACGAAATAGCTTTTACTGTATCCATTAAGGTAGTGCTCTGATGTATTGTTTTGTAATTCAGTGTTTGGCATCTATATGATATCATAATTTTCCAAGTTTTAGAAAATTGGAAAATTATTTCACTTTTGACTGACAGCATGTGTTCTATAAGTGTTATAGATTGTGAAGTCACAGCGATTAGATGGACTGATGACAGGCTCGCTTTCTCTGAACAACAGTTGAAGGGTGTGAAAAATAATCACAAAGCCAGGGGAAACTGACATCACGATTACCGTCATATCGTTAAATTTACATCGCATCGTAAGAATCATGTTATAGGAATGCATCGAGCGTCCATGTGTTCCTCCATATGTTCAACAACTTAATATTTCATCCATCCAACCATTGTCAGAAACCGCTTACTCCTGTACAGGGTCGCGGTGAGCCGGAGCCTATCCCGGCAGACACAGGGTGCAAGGCAGGGCTATTCCCAGGATAGGACGCCAGTCCATAACAGGGCCTCAATATTTTAATGATAAATAATTTGTTAATTGAATAAGTCGCTAGTTGTTACTACCTGTGTTCAGTCTTCCACTGACCACCTAGGTGGAACCTGCTACCTCCTAACTGAAAGCCAGTCGAGATAACAACCCTAGTTGCAGCCAGTGTTAAAGGCACCTTCTGTATATAGCGTTCCTAAACTATACACATTTCTAGCCACTGGAGGGCAGCCTTGTGAGATAACGCTCGCTTGCCAAAGCAAGATACCTTGCGCAGTTCAAAGCCCCCTTTCTTCAACAACACACAAAGCCAAAGCAGAAATTTGAATGAGTGAGCAAATTGGATTTCATATTCAGTGAACGTTTAATTCATTTTATCTTAATTAATTGGAACGTTGAATGCATTAAGCAGCACAGACCCCCCACATTTGGCCCCAAGGTGACTGAGACGTTATCACGCGTGCTGCACTGGCTGCGATTTAATTATACGCAAGAAAAGTTCTGAGCGTATTTTGTGTATGGAAATGCGTCACTGCGTCGTATAATCATCATTGTGATGAATACGTTAAAATCTTAACTATGCAAATGTAAGCTGGGCATGAAAGTAGCTTGTTTCACCAGCAAGCCGTACACACGGTTACCTTTTGGTTATCTTTAATGTAATTCGTAATAACGTACAAAAAGCAGGGTTAATAGGCTGGTGCGCAAATCACATTTTTCTCAACAAAAATTGAGCGATAATAATGTCCTGCAAAGTGTGACAATGTGAAAGTTTTCACGCTTAATTGAATATTCCCGAGGCGAGAATATTATCGCTTTTTGTATCACTGACCTTTGTGCATTAGCGTAGCGTTATTTCTCAAATGTGGCCAAGAAAAAGCGTGAGTGCTCAGGATTCTTTTTCAAGATATTAATACACACACTTGAATACCGGCTACAATATACACTCGAGTGCATGAAGGCGTGGAGACAACTTATACATGTATAGGAGAAACACTCAGATGCCTCACAGATATGGCCCATAGCCTGGCTTGCAAACAGAAGGTGGTACAGCAAATGTGGACCTCACCTGTTCCATCTGTATGACATACAGTGTGGCTCCCTCGCATGTGTGGGTTTTCTCCGGATGCTCCGGTTTCCCCCCACAAATAAACACTCAGTTATTTACTGATAAAACCCATAACTTCAGAGCATGGGGGAAGTAATTTGTCTCATCCCATGGCTGCCATTCCCGCTTGTCTGTGGTTCCTCCTCGCACCGCTCAGTCATTCTATTTTGTCGAGGGTGAGCGTTATAATAATAATACGAATAATAATAAGTATAATACACGGGGAAGACTTGGTAAGACAGAAAGTATGACAAAGGATCAAAGTAACGAGGGCAAGGCAGTGAACTGCCTTTGACATCAGGCAACATATAGCACCCACACTCATCTTTCACTCAGTCTCAGAACGCCTGAGGATGCCTCCAACGTGGGAGGCAAAACGTCGCAAAGACAAGGGGGATTGCTCGACGCGGCTATCCCGAAAGAACAGCTTTGGAAAGAAATGTTCAACAATTGATAAGGCGCGTAAATTCCACGCCTGGTCATGGACGAGACACGGGGGAGCGAGGAAACCACAGAGAGGCAGGGCAGTCATCCAGACGGGCAGCCGGCGCCAACTCACCAGACAATGCTTCCTATATAGTATCAGGTCATCGGCCGATTAATTAATACGTGTTTTTTTTTTAGTTGTGTGAGGAAACCGGAGAACCCGGAGAAAACCCACGCGGAACAGGGGAGAACACACAAGTTCCACACAGGCGCCTGAGGCGAGAATCAAAACACCTCGGGCAGGACTTTCTTTCTGAGGCGCAGATGTTACCACTGCGCCACCCTGCCTGCCTTGCCAAGTGGGCGCCACCACAGCTACTCGTTGCAATGATTGTTTGTTGTTGTCCGAATTATTTATTACATGTTTTTAAAATATCTATTTTGTTTTCATTATCACTCGAAGTCTCGTTTTCCTTTAAAACTTAAATGGGTTAAATTTGTGCCGTTAACCGGAGAATAAATTCCCCAATTTACATATCCATTACACGTAAATATTCATAAGCGGTACCTGCAGCATTTTTCAATGTTTGTTAACATGTGATCAGTGGGGGTCAAGGTAGAAGCGTTCACGTCGCGATCCCTGTCAGGTAATACTTGGTATTGCCTGCGAATTCTACCAAACACTTCGAAGCCAAGCTGAAAGACAACGATGTCCAGAAGCTGCCCATCGTGCTTTGAAGAATCGCAAAGAAGAAGATGTGATCAGTTTTTAATTCACTAATCCGGCAACCCCCCCACCCCCCCGCTGCCCTCGCTCATAAACAAATGTTGCTTGTTTACATCTTGAAATGCTGCGCGAGTACTAAAAACGCTGCTTGGGCGCCGTCTCGTATCGTGATTAAACTGACTGCAGCACACAACGCGCGCCCTGGCACTGGCGATCCAATTTTTTCTTCCCGGAGCCAAAATCAGTAGGGTTCCGCTTTAATTAGGACATCCAACGTGGCGCTCAATACTACGGCGCTGTGCCGTGTTGGCGCCCAGCGTGACTTTACGCTCCAGAAAATAAGACGGCAAGAGCCATGGTGTCCGGAGCCCCCCCTAATCGCTCACGCTCCGAGCTTTGTTGCAACACCAATTACACCGTCCTAAGCAGCGCTCTGCATTTGCATCTTGGCGGTCGTGATCAGGACATCTGAATTGTTTGGTGGTGTGGGAGGAAAGGTGGTTTGCTTTGTTGTCAAGTCTGCTGTCCATCCGGAGCAACAACAGACTCGTACCGAATTTATTTTGAAAGCCCTGCGGCAGTTATCAATTTGGAGTTTGCGTTCGCCGTCTGCAGCAAGGATAGTGACGCGGTTATGTTGCAAGCCGATTGTAATCGTGAAGACTGACATTGGGAACAGATGCAATATCCAGCACTGTTTGTCACTAGGTTTGTTGCCTCTTTAAAAAAATGAGACTGGAATAACTGTGAAAGTCAAACATGCATCAACTGCAATTTCAGAATGTCGGTTTTATCTCTCCCCCAAGGCTATTATAATTAAGTCAGAATGACACAGAAACCTATTTGCGTCTTACGTGGATTGTTATTTAAAATAAAAGTGGGGGGGGGTGATCAGTATCAATTTGTGGTTAATTGCACCGTGCTTTACATTTGCATTTTTATATTTACAAAAACCCAGCATGGAGGTGAGGGCCTCACCAATGGCACCGTGGTTCTGAGATGCAGTGTCAAAGTTTAACAGGGGCTGGGGGTGTACGGTGGAGGCTCAGTCAAAGTCAAGATGAACAGACGTCCCTCCCGTGGTAGTTTTGCACCACATCTGTGAACTGTGAGAAATAATAAAGTAGATACAGTAAAGGGAAAAGGGGGTTTGTTTCAGGTCCAAAATGGAATAAAATGTACTCCTATAACCAGGCGGCCTTCCAAAATCAATCTCTGTAGGGTGTTTTAAAGCTTCTTCAAGCCTCATCAGGCATGGTGTGACTGTTAAAACCATTGCCAATCGCTTACCAAATGCTATGGACGAAACCCAGGTCGAATGATACATTTGATCCAACATATATGGATGTAAAATGCTGCCTTAAATTATCTAGGATTCGTCCAGGTTAGATATGCCCGCACAATAATATTAGCGAATCAGACAAGGTGTTAAAACTGGGATGTATCCAGCCAATGTGCTGCTCAGATGTGACTGAAAAATATTCATTTCAACGTAAAACACTCGTAGATTTTCCCTTTCAGGTTTCATTTATTTTCTTCAAAAATAATCATCTGCAGGATGTCTACCGCATTCCGTAATCACCAGTGTGCGTACGTAACCGTACAATTGCGCGTGTGTGTCTTTGAGAGAGGGTATTTACAAATGCGGTTAACACTCAATCGACAAAGGTGGCTGAGAATGTTCCTGGCTATACCATCCCCCCCTCACATTCGAGAGCATCCATAATAGGTGCTCGCCAACAGCACTTGCTCGCACAGCACTTTAAGGCATTTCTGTATTTATGCAAGCGTGCTTTCCCTGCTACGTTAGCCTTTCATAAACCCGCACTTGATTCCTTAGCGTAATCAATGCTTGGCGCAGGCTGCCCATCGTGTTAGCTTGACCTTGCCCTAAGTACCCATTGGTTTATACAAAATACAATTATTGCCGGTTAACAATGCTGTATCCCGGCTCGGGTGACTTTCTGTGTGGAGTTTGCATGTTTCTCCCCTTGTCTGCGTCGGTTTTTCCCTCTCACAGTCCAAAGACATGCTTGCTGCAGCATCGGTTTAATTGGCCTGCGGACTAAATTGCCCCAGGTGCGCTGTGATGGACTGGCGTCCCATCCTTGGTAAAGCCCCGCCTTGCGCCCTGTGTCTGCCGGGATAGGCTCCGGCTCACCGCAACCCTATGCAGGATTACTTAAATGAGATTAAGAATGTTGTTGTAATAGGCGTGAATCCACCGAGGGTGACGGCGGCGGCCTGTGGTTCAGGCGATGCTTGTGTTCTTTCCCCAGCCACCAATGGCAGCCAGAAAGTGCCGCACTGCCAGTAACTGTAAAACAAAAAAAAAATCTGGCTAAGGCTGAGGGAAATTTCAATTCTATGAAAACAAATGAAGGTGCAGTGGCTACCCGTCTCGACGCCGCTAACGTTGGCAGTGTCCAAGACAAACACACGGTGCCCAGTTGTGTGCACAGTCGAGGCACGCAGGCTTTGGCGTCTGCTCATTTGCGAATGCATGCAGGTGGCAGGGGGGAAAATGGTGAGGGGAATATAACACTGTTACCTTCGGATTCAGAGGAGCCAGTTGAGGTGGTCCGGGCATCTGGTAAGGATGCCCCCCTGGGAGGTCCCACTGGGTGGAGACCTAGAGGCCGACCCAGGACACGCTGGGGTGGGATTATATCATTTTGGCTGGCCTGGGAACGCCTGGGAATCCCTCAGGAAGAGATGGAATCTGTTGCTGAGGAAAGGTCCACCCTGCTTGGACTGCTGCCGCCGCGACCCTCACCGGGGACAAGCGGTTTAGAAAGTAGATGGATGGAAAATGCACATGCCCATCTTGTGGAAGTAACACGCTGGGAACAACAGTGGCCACCGTTCGCCACTGAGGGGCCAGGAAAGGTTCACTCCGAGTCCACTATTACAACTCGAGCACCCACCCGACACACAGTGCCGTGGATACGAATTCTGGTATGTTAACATACTGGGGAGCGCTTCTCACCCACGGTTATAGATCGTTTCCCCCAATATTGCGGATTCGGTAATCTGTGTCTGTAATCTTCATCTGCGCCTCGCAGAAAGAAAGTCCTGCCCGAGGCGGTTCGATTCTTGCCTTGGGCATCTCTGTATGTATGGAGTGTGTGTGTGTTCTCCCCGTGTCCGCGTGGGTTTTCGCCGGGCACTCCGGTTTCCCGCCACAGTCCAAAGATATCCTCCTGCAAAGGTTAATTGGCCTGCGGACTATATTGCCCCCTGTGCCCTGTGATGGACTGGCGTCCCATACTGGATATAACCCTGCCTTGCGCCCTGTGTCTGCCAGGATAGGCTCCGGCTCACCGCAACCCTGTACAGGATTAAGCGGTTCCTGACAATGAGATGAGATGAGAATATATGGGACGCAGTGTCTGACGGGTTGGCGTGTTATAATTGTTAGTATTATACCTCACACCTTTGGTCCGCAGGGTAAACATGTGCATATAATCCAGATAACAATACGATTAATTCCACACAGCTCCGCTTATCTGTGGAAAACCCATGAGCGCAAATGTTGACGCCAGCCTACGCGTGGCTGCCTTCCCCACCTCTGCGGTTTCGTCGCACATTTGACTAATTCTCTATTCGAAAGAATTTCTTTGAAATTGAATGAATGTGTGCGGCTTAGAAATAGTATTTTTATTTTTATTATTAGCTGTGCTATGCATTATGATAAATGTTGCCGACAATACAGTTGTAAGACGTGCAGATAATGAATTGTTGTGAACCCGACTGCTGTCTTGGACAATACGAGTGGCGGGTAACAGGAGCGCGGAAAGAGGATTTGTCGTGCAGTGTTTGTTTCACGAATCTTGAAGTGAGCACAGCTAGTACTGTATCGCTTACAACACAGAAGAACAGTGTTTTTATTTAGGTGGCTATGTTTTACCGTCAACAAAATACCACATTCTGTGGTGACTGCGTGAAAATGCTACAACGACATCACCGTGAGATGTTAAAGGTCAACTTGCAGCACACATGCAGAGCTCCTTTACCCCTCTTGAAGGGTATTTAGCCTTGACTGTGAAATTGAGCAGATGTATACAAATGGTGGGGCCTAACAGTTTACCTGCCACCACAAGCGGACAATCGATTGGCTCACAACAGTCCACCTCGCTGAGGATTTCAGCTGTCTTACTTTGAGATGTAATCGTTGTCCTTTTGGGCTCCTGAGTCCAGAATGTTGATTGAACGTGTTCCCTGCCAGTTGAAATATTCCCCAAAACACTGCCTCGCTTGTGAATTTTCACTGCGATGTTCCGATTTAATTTTTAAAAGTGCAGAATAATTTTTACTCGTAAAAAATACATTACATGATACAAACATCGTATTTCATACACGTGAATTAATTATTTTGTCCTAACAGTTATTAGTAAAGAGCTTATGTAGCGCTGTATTAAAAGTTATGTAAATGAAGGATTAATCCACTACGAAAATAATAATTGGATCTGGTGAAACAAGAGTCTGCGCTCCAGTTATGTTGTAAAGAGGGGCCCCTTGATTGCTTCGGAATTGCCTGCTTTAAAATTATACAGAATCGTCCGTCTGTCCAGCAACATTAAATCCACAACACTCAGCTTAAGCGTTGTACACAGGACATAATGAATTAAACATTTTCCCATTATAACAGACACGTGGATCTGTTCACATCGGTGCTGACAAAATTTAACCCTGGTCTACTGTATACATATTTTATGGAATATATCAATATATATAGGAAAGTTTAACGGTTATCTATATCCCACTGTGTTATGTAATACTTATCCATTACACATTTGACTCTTACTTTTCAAAAAGTTATGCTTAATATTTCGTTTGAATTATTATTTTTACTATTACACTTTGCTTGGTGAGAACATGAGAGCCTTAATAGGGCCCCTAGACTTTCCATTAAAGTAATTGTCTCTGGCTGCAGGTCTTTAATTTTGCATGTGAAACAGAACCTGTTTCCATATGAGCATTATATTTCAAGCCAGGCTCCTTTGTGTTTAGAACCGGGACTCCACAAACAAGCTATGTGTTATATACGGCTGGTAGGGCGGCAGGGGTAACATCCGAGGTGGTTCGATTGCTGCCTTGGATGCCTTTCTGTGTGGAGTTTGTGTGTTCTCTCCCCCTGTTCTGCGTAAGTTTCCCCCGGGCTCTCTGGATTCCTCCCGTAACAAAAAAACACTCATTAAATGACTTGTATACCTTCGAAAATGAACGAAAATGTGTGCATTAGAAGTATTTACATGGGTAACGACATTTCACTGTAGATTACATCGAGCATCCTCAGGTTAACACCAGCTCATGTGAAAGGCTGCATATAAATGTTATTTAAATAACGACTGTTCTTAAAAATAATTCAGAATTCTAAAAGAGAGATGTATCAGAAGGCAATATTTGACCTATCTTCCATGGTTTTGAGCTTATACTGTCATTCCGCAAAAATCACTTTGATGTCTCCAATAATAAGAGTACAACATCGTTCGTGCTGCTGTGGTGCAATGTTAGTGCACTCGACCTCAGTCCAGAGGTCACTGGGTTCATGCAATTCTTTGGCACAGAATCTGACACGTTTGATGTTAAATTCTAATAATGAAAATACACCAATGACGAGCTTCATTGGTCCGGATGCGATCGATATTTTTTCACGTGTTTGGACATTCTCCCCATGTCCGTGTGGGTTTTTGCCGGGTCCTCCGATTTCCTCCCACCGTCCAAAGACATGCTGGCTAGGTTAATTGTCCTGATTAAATTTCCCCTGGTGCCCTGAGATGTTGCAACTTGTTTGCCTCTACCCGCTGGACAACTGTTAAAAATAGCGACATAGCTCAGCGGTTTCTTTCAGCTTAAATGCACAGCATCACCACTCGGTGGTGGAACAGAGGGGGCACGTCAGGAAATGTAGTGGACAAGAGGACCTCCGTGTCTACTCTCATTGGATTTTACATGAATTGTGGCAGTCATCACTTCTCACCTGCCCTTTCCATACTTGAGTAGCCATGCCTTCTTTTAGCTGGGAATTCATCTCAATAGGCCGCAACCATGTGCTCTGTACCACCTCTGATGACATAGACACGCTGGCTCACTGACAAATTGCTTGGAGGGGGCTTATGTGTTTCGTGGTCTTTGTTCCTCCATCCACCCACACACACACGCACAGATTTTGCGGCTTTTAATCTAAGTTATTTCGTGAAGAATCTCGGTGACCTTTATCCCGCCGGCAACAGCCTTGCTGCACATCGATAATGAATGTCTATCCAGTGAGGTGCTTGATTTACGGGGGAACTGCTGCTCTTTCAATACAGGTGTTGTCAAGGCAGAATGGGTGGGAGAAAAAAAAAACTGTCGCCAGCAAACTTCAGCCATTAAAGCAATCAGTTCTTAAGGCTTCGAAATAATTTTAGTCTAAATTTCTTGGCACGTTTGGTTTACGCCGTCATACATATGGACATGCGATGGTGTGGCATATACAGTATATACAGTGTGTGGAAATATTTTTAAAACACCATTTGCTTCGTTTTGATTTGAATTTGGGTGGCACAGTGGGTAGCGCTGCTTCTACTTCTTCTTTGCGATTCTTCGAAGCGTGATGGTTATATGACAGCTTCCCATTTCTTTACACAGTTCTTTGCATTTTATTGAACTCTGCAAGGTCTTTTGAGCTGCAGAGGTTGGGTAATAGAACGCTGCCGCTTCAGGGCAAGAATTCCACGTTCGATTCCTGGCTCGGGTACCTTTCTGTATGGAGTTTGCCGTGTGGGTTTATACCTTGTACTCCGGTTTTCTCACACAGTCAAAAGACACGCTGCGGCGCAAGTTACTCGGCTTGCTGACTACGGTTTACCCCTGGTGCCCTGCGATGGACTGGCCTTCCCTGTGTCTGCCGGGATAGGCTGTGACTCACCGTGACTGCACAAGGGTTAAACGGGTGATAATCATTAATTATTCTTCACTACCACAACCTCGAGCTTCAGAAAACTATTCAAGCAACAATAATTCCATCGGGCGTATTAGCCACACTGAGCTTGGCTCCGCGCCTCCGTGTACAAGCCTCGTCCATGACCAGGCGTGGAATTTGGGCACATTACAAGTCGTCTTAATGTTATTAATTACGTAAAATGTGAATTTACAGAATTTTGTATGTCTTGTCCGCGTTGAAGCATCACCATAGCATGTGCCGGGGGCCTGTTGATTGCTCAGCCATCCTTTTGAATCCCAGTAAGGTAAAGAAATGTCAGTACGGCATTTAACATCAGTGGTAATTAAGCAATGGACGGTGCGGCGTTTTGTTAAATACATGGCGGGTAAGAGTTAGAGCGGTATGTACGACATATAGCAACAGATGGTATCTTCACTCGCTCTGTTTAACGTTTGGTTAAATTTTGTGCAATATTGACCGGTTCATGGCCACCCTGAGGTTTTGTATGCCTCCCTTTCATACAAGGTCACGCTACGGGGTTGCATTACAGTCAACTCTTTAACTACTACGACCACAGAACCACTGACGTTTTCGCTATGCGTTAGAAACTTCACGCATTTAATTTCCTGAGTGCTTACAATTTTAATTCAGAAGCAGTGGTCATTTTCTCGGAGCGACTGTGGTCTCTGTCCATGTCAGCGGAGTGCATGCGAGCTCACGGGAACCCGTGCTTTTAAATGCATCCGGTGCCTCTCGACAATCCGTAACTGGTCTGGACGGCAAGGTGGCGTAGCGGTGAGTACCACAGCCGCCTCACAGCCAGAAGCGCCCTTGGTTCGATTCCCGGCTCGGGTGCCTTTCTGCGTGGAGTCCGCACGTTCTCCCTGTGTCTGGGTAGATTTTCGCTGGGTATTCCGGTTTCCTCCCACAGTCCAAAGGCATGCTGCTTAGGTTAACTGTCCTGTCTAAATTGGCCCCGGTGCCCTGAGTTGTTGCAACTTGTGTACCCCCTCTCCGCTGGACAACTGTTAAAATGAGCTACATAGCTCAACGGTTCCTTCCAGCTTTTATAAAAACTGACACTGACTGTCTCAATGTTTTGTTTCAACCAAAACTGAACAAGAGTTTGCAAAGTCATTATTAAGCCCGGCAGTCTCCTTGAATGGCTTGTTGTGGCAAGGTGACTTCATGTTTCACCTTGGTTGTCTAGTATTTAAGAATCACTACAGTTAACAGGGTAGTGCAAAAAATAGTCATGGTTGGATGACCATCTTCCTGTATGGAGTTTGTATGTTATCCCCTTGTCCTGCATGGGTTTCCTCCTGGATTCTGCAGTTTCTTTCCACAGCTAAAAAAAACCCCTACGTACAATATGTGCAAATTACTCATTTTGGATTACCATCATCCATCCATTTTCTAAACCGCTTGTCCTGGTGAGGGTCGCGGTGGCAGCAGTCCAAGGAGAGTGGACCAGACATCCCTTTCCTCAGCAACAGATTCCAGCTCTTCCTGGGGGATTCCCAGGCATTCCCAGGCAATATTTCCCCCCGACTGAGAAACGTTAGAAGGGCCCTCCTGATAAAGAGGCTTGAGATTCAACGAAAAAAGGAATTTATAAGCCCCTCATTTCTCCTTGAGTGTCTTGCAGTCGCAAGATAGTCATGCGTTTATTAGATCATATTTTAAAACCTTCATTCATTTCACGTACATTTCATACACGGTTATAAATGTATACAAAGTGCAGGTTTTTCTTTAAATACATAATTTATGTTTGCCATATACTACACCAATAATGTATGCTGTGTGGTATAGTACAGTGTGCATAATTTTCCTCAGAGACACTTCAAATTATCCTTCTTTCTTTGGTGGGATTTGCCCTCATTTATTTATGGCTTTTAAGCCATCCAAAGGCAGTCTTCCCAGAAAAGGTTTTTGATGCACATTTCATGTTTTTCACTAAAGATCATGGCCTGTCCTGCTCCAGTATAGGATTAGGGCTGCCGATCAATAATTCAATATGACGACGCAGGTGTCTAAGCCAGGCGCCTTAGCGGCTCCTGGGATATGAGTCATTTACGGGTCATGCTTTTCCAGCTCATAAAACACACTGCCAATCATGTTTCTTGTTGGGAATTCTAATTGCGGCTAATAGGTATTTGCAATCATGGAGCAATTAATGGCTATTAAGTTAATTATAACCAATTTTGCATTGTACTTGGGAAGCCCAAACGATTAATGCGCTTGTATATTTTGCCGCCTGAATGTACTTACATGATGTACACGCTAATGGTTTTGCGTAGGTATTTTATTGAATCTGCTCTATAATTGAGAAAATACTATATCCATTATGAATAGCTGCACTGCAAAGCCTTTCATATGTGTACCGTACTCTTAACATTAGATTTTAGGAAAACTCTACTGACTAATTTGAAGCCGTTTAAATATTTAGAGAGAGAAAAAATCTACTTCTGAACACTTAATTCGCGGCAGATTTAAGAGTTTTGTAGATCACCGTCAGCAATGCGTAGAGGTGGCTAGGCCTAAAAACATGGAGACAGGGAAATTCAGAGGTAAGATTTTATGTTTTAGAAATTTAAATATCAATCTTTGCACCGGCACAGACTAGTTGTGCTTACGTCATTTGGCTCGTAGAAGTGGATTTTAGCATGTGTGTTCTTTAGATGCGGATATCAAGTCTTGGACATCGACAATTAAAAAAGCCCTTTGTCACACACTCATATGGTAGATTTGCATAATTTGGATCTAAGGAAAACTGTGCGTTAACCGTCAATTTATCATGGATTAATTAAACCACTAGACATATGCCAAGCTCCCACCATAATCCACAACGTTCTTAGTCGATTCATGTATTCGCACAGCCGATTCTTCCCGTAATCCGTGGTACACCGCTTTGGCACGAAAATACGTCCGCACGTTATTTGGTGTAATCTCCACGGCACGGATTACACGATGCACGATACGTATGGGCTCCACGTATCAATGCAGATAATTGGATTTCTGCTGTACTCGTGCTGTGAAAGAAGTTTCGCCAACGCAAGGCAGTCTGAAGCAGCCCAATCATAAATAGTGTGGGATACATGGGTTTGCAGAGGACTGGCAGTTTTAGGGTACACGAGAGGCCATCTTTTTATCATTTTTGTCTCAACTAAGGGCACTGCTCTACTTGTGAATTTTAGTCACGTATGATGTAATTATTTACTGGGGTTGCTATTATCAATGAAGAAATATCCTGTTTATTCCCGGGACCGTGTTTTTATTGGATTCCACCATATGACAAAGAATTTTCCAACTTCTTTTTCAGAAAATTTCCCCCCCAAAAAAATGTGAAGTTTAATAGCTATATTTGTTCAGCTGTTTCTCCAATTAAATATTTTTTTGCTTTCATACAATCATTCAACCCCATCATCTGCCGCAGATTTTTCTAACAGCTGTTTCATAGAAGTAAACTTACGAATGCAATTTGTTTAGGTTGAGTGTAACAGCTACAGTACCTTTTGTTGTTCCATTTACTTTCACAATTAGAGCCAAGGCTAAATTTTTACGCTTTAAAAAAAAAAAATGAATGCCATACTCTGCTTAATATGCAATGTGACTTACATTCAGAGAGACAACACAAAGAGGGACATTGAAAGAAAATGCTGCGTGAATAGGTGTTGACGTAAATGTCCAAACCAATTTTGCTGCGCCTGCCCCCATGCCCGCTTTGGACTTGTCTGGAGCTCGCTCTGTGTGCCGTGAGGTTGCATACCATGAGCTGCTTTCAACCATCCACTTGCCCTTTGTTGCTGTCGCTCGGTTATTGATGGACTTGCGGCATGCACCTGGGGTTTTCAAGAGGCGTAATAGGGAGAATTTTAATTTGAAGAGCAGGTCGTGACTTATTTTAATTTGGTCAAATAACATAATCGCATCGTAGTGCAGCGGGAAACTGTGCTCCCCAGTGTTGCTTTTATGATCGACGCTAACAAAGGGGTACATGTGCCTGTAAGAGATGTTACCTGGCTATTGCTACATACAATAATAATAATTATTATTTTACATTTATAACGCGCACATATTCATTCAATGTCGGAGGTATTCATCAACGAGAGAACGACTCAGAGGCGCGAGGAAAGCGCAGAGAGGCGGAGGAGGCAGCTAGGCAGGTTTGCCGGCGCCATATTGCCAC
>JAZEWU010000022.1:5878805-5909562 GCA_036362915.1 Geotria australis | reverse complement strand
AGCTGTCGTAATCTCTCGCGATCCTGTGAGATGTACAGCGGTAATAATAATCCACCGAGCACCTGCTCACAAACTGATTTCATCGATCCATCTCCTGGGTGGAAAACTACTTTAATATTCCATTAGTGGTGTGCCTGCTGCTCAGCGATGACAGTCGTGCTTTATGCACTTAACACACGTAACAAACAGTATGCCTCGTACAGAAATGGTTAAAACGCTGCGTCCATTCTGTGCGGCAAGATGTGATGCTGCAATTACCCGCCTGACGTATAACCTCGATAAAATGTGGCACTCAATATATTCTTAATGTCAATATTCTACAAACTATTGTTTGTAGAAGTTCAATACCATACAGGAAACATAAATTACTGTTAGTATGCCAAAACAATCAGTATTTTCATTGAGTAGGTCAATACTTGCGCACATAGTAATGAGCCACATGTTTAGATCTTGGAGGGTGGTGCAGATTGCACGCACATTGATTCCAAATGATAAGCTGCTTTTTAAAAGCCCATTTTAACTAACTCAAACGTCTGGTGCAATTCTTACATTTTTTTTCAGTATATCAAGGACAGCAGGAAATGTGAAAATGATATATGTGACACGTATGTCCCAGCTTCCCCCTCACGCCCCGTGCTATAATTCTAACAAAACTCCTAAAACATTTGAGCTTCGGTTATGACCTTGAGAGAAATAGTAAACTTTGTTTAGCGCTGTAAAATCTTCAGCAATTCCTTCCGATGATAGGTTGATACGTATATGCGGCAAGGCAGTCATGTTGTTGGTTTTTTTATTAAATAAAATGTGTCGCTGTACTCAACTATTTGCTTAGGAAACATTTTTGCAGCAAGGTACATTAAAACAGTTTACATATGACAAGCGAAAACATTTATTTTTCACTATACATTTACTCAATTTACAAATAAGCTGCGTTTTTATTTAGAACACTCTGGCCAAGGAAAGGAACAGTTGTAGGCGTAACATTTACAAAAAGTAAAATTCATGTTGGTCATTGTTAACGTGCCATTTGCACAGAGGTTGTCCGCACATATCGAGACATGTTCCATTGCAACACATTTAAGCCTTGCAGATGAATAGGGAGGAAAGGCCCAGCCTTTGCTGACTGTATAAAAAAAATATTCTGCATCTTTTATGACCGAGGTTCAAATTCATATGTTGTATTCGAGTCTAGAATTGGTGAGGCTTTTTTTGCTGGCAAATGACATGGTTTTTTGAAAGATGATTTGGAAAAACATGTTTTATTGCAATTATAGTTGTCAAATGTAAAGAGCGATAAAACTACAATGAGAGCCCCAATTTAGATGAATAAGGAATGCTCAGCTATGTCAGTGAGTTTAATAATACATTTCTCCTTTCCTCATCACCGTTTCTTTTACAACTCAAAGTAAAGAGATAAAAGGCTAATTTAGTGGAGTGTGTTTTGAAAAACGTGTTCATTGCTCGTTAGCAAGATGTGCTTGTTTGAAAGTTATCATTTGATTAAATTCAGTATGTGCTGCGTAGTGTACAAGCATGGTAGTTTCTCATACATTATAATATTTTGCCCTTTCAATAGTCAGAAAAAATACCAGATATGTTTTGAGATAAAATTCAGGAAAAGACATTTTTTTCTGGATTATTATCATCAAAGCCTACTGTTCCATAAAACATGTTTCACGGTTATGTACTGCATGCTAAGAATTGTAACCAGTGAAGTTAGCAGGGATATATTAAGAGGAAATGTGTATTCATTCCTATGGGATACCAAAATTAAAAATTATATTAAAAATGTACATTTATTGTTGATGATGCCTTACATGGCTTTACATGTTTTTTTTCTCTTCTTTAGTACAAAATCATAAAAAATGAATAAAAAATGTAACTACTTAGAGGTAAGCAAACATGTATGTACACAACCCAATAACAAGAAAATCAAAGCATCACAAGTATGAACGGCATAAAAAAAAATCAACAGTTATACACGGTGTGGTTTACAATGAATGTCACAGAAGAAATTTCTATTTTACATCAGACTGTTAAAAGACATCACGTCAAACATATGTGACCCCGTGAGTGACATTCTGTGCCTGCCAACATCACAGCAGATTTTTCTGGGACATTTCCAAAATTGGGCCACACGCCTTACATCTCAAAGTTAATACATTTTGCCTTGGAAAATCCCTCTCAAACTGATGTGTGGTTAAATCCCCTACTAAAATACCTGTTCGCGTGTGAATCTGATCTCAATGCATTTTGAAGGTAGGATACAAACAAGAAAATAACAAAACGATCATGCACTGCCTGTCTTGTTTCTATTTTCAATTCCCTCCTTCTCCTCATCTCTCACCCACCAAGGTAATCTTTCAACCAATTATCTGTGGGGGGTATTTTTTAAAGTTGTCAGGCACATTGTGGAGGTGGTATCACATTGTCACATGTCCGTTTTTTTCGCCCCAAAATAAGTGCATCGTGCGCATGGCACGAGTCGTACCGTCTGAAAACGTGCGCCTTCATAAAAACGCATGGTGTTTTGACAGGAACATAGCACGCTTGAGAAAGGCGCTTTATTTGATTTAATAGGGCTGAGAATTAGTGTCCACAAATAACTCTCACAAAACCACACTTTTTTGCAAACGCTACATTTTTGCAAACGCTACATTTTTGCAAATGCTAAATTGCCACGAGCAACGAGCGTGTTAAGAGAAACCGGCACCCGCTATTGTGTGTGGCAGACCGCGTGCGCCACTGCTCTCCGCTGCAGGACGAGCAAATCGTTTTTGCCAGGTGCATCCATTAGGGGGTAATTGCGGCGACGCCGTGTTATGATCGACTGTCAGTACGATTACGCTAGCGTGCGTGAACCGTTCATTTGCCACCCTCGGCCACACCCAGTGCGGATAATTTGCAACTGGAGCACCGGGGTTAAAGTGCCGTACCGCCATCCTCAGAGCCACGCAGGCGCGTAACGGGGATACCCTCGGCTGCGATGCATTTGTTTCGCGCGAAAACCCCGCGCCGTCCGCGACGCGTCCTGCCGCCCGCCAATCCGACGTCGCCGCCGCAACCCGGCCGCGGAACTGCTGGTAAACGATCCCCCTCTCCGAAACCGAGGCACGCGCGCCGCTCAGTAGGGCTTCTCCTGCAGGTAGTCCTTCATCTTGCTGGGCAGCGGGAGCTTTCGGATGAGGTCGATGCGCGTGCTCTGGCGGATGACGAAGCGGCACAGGTACTGCAGCGAGCGCACCTGCATGAAGCGCGACACGGGCACGGTGAGGCGCACCGGGTACGTGGCCGAGCCGGGCAGGCGCGAGCGCGAGTAGCAGAAGGCGCCCACCTCGGAGTCGCGCACCGAGCGCTCCACCAGCTCCACGACGGACGCCTGGCCCTCGGCCTCGAGCTGCTCGTAGAAGCTGAACCGCCCGTTGGAGTGCTCGATGCGCGTGTGCAGCGTGCGGCTCTGCGAGCGGAAGCTCAGGCTCAGCAGGTAGCGCTCGTCCGAGCTGTCGCGGACGAGGAACGAGCCGTCCCGGAGGCCGTGCAGCTTCTCCTCGGCCTCCCAGCGCGTGATGGGGCCCCAGTACCAGCCCTGCCGCGCCAGCTTCTTGAGCTCCTCCGTGAGGCTGGAGACTGCGCCGGGGCCGTCGCGCCGCACCGAGTCGTACGCGCGGCCCGCGCCCGGCGCCGCCGCCGGGTCGAAGGGCGCGCCCGGCTCTTGGCACCGGGACGAGGAGGGGAGCGGCGGCACCAGTGGCGACGCGGGCGGCACGTCCGCCGCGATGAACAGCGCCCGCAGGCCGGGCGCGGTTATTTCCAAAGCGGCCCGCTCCGCCGCCACGTTCCCGTTGAAGGCACTTAGACCGCTGACGTCGCCGCTGAGGATTAGCACCTGGTCCTTGTTGTCGCACCCCGGCTCTTTGACGACGACGTTGCACACGGAGAGAACCGTCGCCTTGTCTTCCGGAGAGACGCCCGCGACCCTGCTCTCCTCGAGCTCCGAGTAGCCGGGAATGCGCTCCGAGTCGACGCCGTCCAGCGCGTCGTAGCCGAAGTAGGCGCCGCAGTTGAGCTCGTTGCACACCGCCGCCTGGTTGAACTCCGTCATCGTCACCTCCGGGTTGTGGTTGCCGTCGAGGCTGAGCTCCATCGCGCGGCTGTGGGGGTCCAGGCTCGCCTTGCAGCCGCCAAAGGTTACGTCGCGGCACCGGCATCCGTTGGCCAGGGCTTTGCGAGGGAAAAAGTCCAAGTCGGCCGACGCTTTAACGTCCGCTCTGGACGAGCCACTATTCCTGGCGGCGTTTCCTCCCGCCGGCAGCGGGACCACGTCGTACTGGTTGCCCCGGGCGAAGCGGTTGTGGTTGCAGCTCGCGGGGTGGACGTCGGCACCCTTGCTTCCGGTGGACGACACCGACGTTGCCGAAAACACGTCGTCGTCCACCGCGCCGATAGAAAGAAAGAGGTTTTTTCCGACGCCCTTCTGCCCGAATGAGAGTTTCCGCCTCAAAGTGCTCATGAAGCCGTCGCTCGGCGACCTGTGTTTGCTCTCGCCTCCTTCCAGGGCATCCCAGGGATTCGCGTCCATGCTGCTCTTGTCCGACTGCAGCCCGCCCTGGCTGTCCCAGGAGGCTTCGTTCTCCGCATCTTGCTCGAGCGAACAGCCGGACACGGTCGAGGCTCCGTCCTTGGTTTTCTTCAAGTGGAAAGATTTCCGTAGCGACACGAGCCCCTTCTTCATCCTTACGGCAGGTGCCTCCGCTCGACTGCAAAACGATGCCGCGCGCTCCTGACGAGACAAACCCTGCCTTTGTCAAATTGTTTATGGGATTGCCATGCCGCGATGCTATAGCGGAACGGGGCTGCGCTGGGAATTGGCTTCTCCGAAACCTAACGCAAGAAGAAAAATAAATGGCAATTAATTAAACGTGGTAGTCTGCATGTAAACGCGCACGAAAGACAACATGTAAAAATGGGACGTTTACAACATCAAAGCCATTTCGAGTCTCCAGTCTGTTTAATTGCTGTGATGATGGACACTTTTATCTTCAAACCCAGCATTGTGCATGCAGAGCATGGGACTGTCTAGCTTAGGCTCGTGTATAAACACGGAGCCATGCGTAATTGGGCAGCTGAAGTGCGACTTTACATCCGTGGGGATTATACATGTACAGTAGCGTTTTTCCAGGTGTGCTTCTGATCAAAATTTCAGCTAAGCTGCATTATTATTTGAGGTGTATAGCATTTTGCCAGATTAAGTTTTTTTTAGCTGAGCAATAATACGGAAAATAAAATGCACCTGTATAAATAGGAAAATACATTTATAAAAACACTAATCTACATCCGCTTTGTCAATCCACTGCTGGATGAAGCCCCATCTGCCTTTACTGTGTCAGGCACGCAGGGCTGCTTGATCATACTTCACCGTGCTGGTTTAGTAATTCATATATCAATATAAATAATTACTCAAACCGTACATAATGAATGTCTGGAAAAAAATCGAAGCCAAAAAACCTAATGTTGCATGGTATGAACATATTAGCAGAATAAAATACTTTACAAATTGAATGAAACGAATGTGCCGATGGAGGAAAGGCAACAAAAAAATCAGATAACATTATTGTCTTATCCCGTGTGAGGCCACCGGTCAGTATGTTTTATGGGCGTTATAATAAGGAACCAATTTAAAAGTTTTAATGAGGCAGAAAGTTATTAAACTATAAAGGCCGTGCTTGGGGTCATTCAATAGAGAAAGGAGGGATCTGTTAAACTAAGTTTTCTGTTGTTGTTCCTCTTACCCGCTTAAACATTTGTATTCATTAGACCTCTTTGCCTGTGAATATTTGAGCACCACTGTGCCGGCAGCGCCCTGTCACACACCCTATCTGGCCCTGACTGCCTTCAGGCACTGTCGCTGCTACACATAAACACACACGCAAGATTCATTCATTATCAATTTCCGCCTAATCCTGTACAGTGAGCCACAGCCTATCGTGGCAGACATAGGGCTCAAGGTAGGGCTGTACGCCTGGTGCCCATCGCAGGGCACCAGGCACAATTTAGTCAGTTCAATTAACCAAGGCAGCAGCATGTCTTTGGACTGCGGGAAGAAACTGGAGTACCCGGCAAAAACCCAAAGGAGGACATGCAAAGTCCACACAGAAAAGCGGCACCCGAGCCAGGAATCTAACCCGGTCCTTTCTGTTGCGAGGCAGCAGCACCATTTCACTGCGCCACTGTGCCGCCACCACACGTGAGATACCTTAGTTATTAAAATACTTCTTGGCGTCCGATGCGCTCGTTCGTTCACTCAAATAGTATATTTTGCGAAAACAAAAGTGAATAAAAACTGAGGTTATGGTTGGGTCAGGATATAATATTTTGAATGTGCGCAGCTGAGCAAGATTTCATTGTTACGGTCTGTACCGCTGCGTTCAATACTTCGCAAATGTAAATGATTGTATAGGACACCCCTATTAACCTTATTCTTTATGCATACAAATGCAAGGATCCCCCTCTCATATAGTCTTTTACAGACTTTTTATGGAAAGTGTGCTGATTGCAAAACCTATTAAGACTGGCATGAGATTTGAGAAGGACTGAGTGTGTAGAATCACGCCTCGCCAGCTTAGTCTCCCCAGTGCTGATCTTTACACCCTGCACTAGACAGTCCTGTATGGCTGAGTGGACCTAGGGGAGGCTCCAAACCATTTAAAATATCACTCACCAGTAATTTTAGCCCTGGCCAGAAATTAAGGTTCGTAGCGCAGTGCGCTAACCACTCTGCCACCACCACAGACAAAGATCCCCCATATAGGCTTGATAGAGTGTAGGTTCAAGTGCCGTTAGCGAGCACCTATGAATGTCAACACGGCACACGAGGAGATGGGTGACCAGCACCATGCCTGGCCGCCTTTGTCTCCCAAGTGGCAATGTATACAAACTGTACTAGGTACTCATTTAATACTGAGTCGACCTAGGGGAGGCCCAGCACCACACTAACCACTGAGCCACCCATTACCCCCCATACAACACACGCAAACACACCATTGTAGAAAATTCACTCCGTACGTCTAAACACAATACAAACGTGTGTCCCAATGTATCTTGGTCAAAATCTAAAGCATCCGACCACTTTGTGTTTAAATATTTTCGCGCTCTTACCACTTGAGTGCAGCGTGATTCTATATTTATTGATCTGGCCTTTCCCATCATTATTAAAGCCACGGGGCAGGAAGAGTTAATGCACTGCATCTTGTTTACAATGCACCAGTCAACCAAGAGTGCTTCACTGTGGCAACCAGATACTGCCTTCCTCTCTAATAAGGGGCAGAAATTGAGACTGATGTCATACATCTAGTGACATTTTTGTGGTACTTATGCTGTATCTGCATCGGGTTAGATACTGCCTTTGTAAACCTGAGCTTTTTCATTTTCAATCACAGAAATACACTAATTCGACTCTTCATAACACATTCATCGTTCTCTGTCTCAGAATAACCATATTCAACTATACCTGTTCATGCTTTCATCCTGTAGTTAAATCAATTACACAATTACACAGAGCAGGTCCCACTGAAATAAATAAGATTACATATAATGCCATCACGAAGACCATGATCCCTCTGTATACCCTGAATACACCACTGGGGCTAGTGCTGTTAGCAAGTAGCACATATGAAGGTCGGCACAGCACACCAGGGGGTGGGGTGGCCTGCCGCCTTTGTCCCCATCAGGGGCGATATTCACACACTGCACTACGTAGTAATTTGAAGCTGAGTCGACCTGGGGGAAGCCCAGGACCGAACTCAGGTGACCGGGTTCGTAGCGCAGCGCGCTAACCGCTACACCACCGCTCCCCACACACACAAACGCAACGCGTGATTGTCACCTGATTGTCATCTGCTGTGAGCACACAGCTGCTCGTCACACTCACCTGCCTTTCCACTCACGGCCATGCTGCGCTTGTCAGATTCTCAGAATCCCTGATCAGCAGCGAAGTGCAGCGCCGCGCCATCGCCCTGCCATTCGCGTAGCGCTGCCCTCGCTGCAGCCTCGCTGCCCTGGGAGTCGCACAGCAAGGACACACGCCGAGTCAGTTTTCCCCCCGGGAGATTCGCAACCGCAGCCGGGTTTCCACGAAATCTACAGAGAGCAAAAAACAAATCCCCGTTTTGATGGTTGCTCTTCAAAGCTGTTCGTGCTTGTGGACTAGCTGCGTCGAGCTCTCTACCCTCTCTCCGTCGCAACGTTTCGTTGGAAGCGTTTCCTCCGACTTCCAACGTGGGAGGAGAAACGTTGCGAGAGGAGAGTGCTCGACACGGCTATCCCGAAAAAACTGCATTGAAGAGCAACCATCATGAATCGAGCCGTGAAAACNAAGTATGCATTCCCTATGGCTACATTTACATGAGACCACCCTGTATTTAGAAATTAAATCTCCCACTTGGGTACACCGCTGAACTGACAGCTACTATACAGAATGATGATGATGATGTCTGTTGCCGTCCAAAAATGGTCACTTGCAGTTGTACAATATGACTTGTGTTACATAGACTCCTTGACAACACTTCTTAACAGACCAACGAGACAAATATCCTCTATTCAGAGATTTCACTTTGAAATTGATTCAGACAGAAATGATGGCATACAGTACTGCATAGTGAACAAATATCCTGATTGAAAGCAAACCTTTAAAAAACATTCACTTTACACTTGTACCTGCAATTCCTCCCTTCCATAACACATTACGACCGATTTCATTTGAGTCTGAATATTTTATGTGAATCCAGGTAATAAGTCGTCCTCGCCGTAACGCACATTACAACCAAATCATGCTTCTCTTTCAAATCGAATCTAAGATCATATGTAAAATAAAGCCCCAGATAATTAGAACTCGTTGACTATACAAGAACCCACGTTAGCAGGGCATCCCTTCAACTCACTGCAGATCTATTACACGGATACACACCGCGTTAAACACACTGGCACACCACCACACTGGCACACCACAACCACGGTACCCACTTGACAACTGTCACCCTACGGAACATTATCATCACATCCCCGTGAGCCACTCGTACCGTATCAGCACGGCTAATCTATCAACACAGACGCGCGCCGCCGCTTCAACAACACGGATGGACGATCATGATCTTCTCCGCTCTTACCTGCGGTGTTGTCGCGCGCGTGCGTGTGTGTGTGTCTCTCTTCGCTTTTTCCACCCAAAGCTTTTCGTTTCATCAGCCGGTGACGGCGAGCGGGCGAGCTGTCGAGCGGGCGGGCGGGTTGGTCAGCTCCCGTACCGTGTTCCGTCAGCCGGCCATGGGGGGCCCAAATCTATCCCGAGCGAGTTGAGTGGCTTCCACGCGAACGGTCTACCGAGGGGTGGCGGGGGGAAAGCGACTGAACGATCGAGTCGGGACCGGCCCTCGGTAAGCCACCCTCGTCGACCGGCCCGTGTGCTCGCTCTGTCGGCTACAGTGCTCCAACCCAGGGCTCCCGGACGCAGCATTTCGACGTCACTGTGCTGTTCTAGCCCCCACTCGCCTTGCGCGCCTTCGGCAAAGGGACGGCGTTCACTTTGTCTGCTGTGGAATGTGTGTCCTCTTCTTCTTCGGAGTGGGTTACAGGCGCTATGGCTGGGCTACAAATCAATCGCTTCACGCGGGCTGTGAACCCCGAGTTCGGATCCCGCTCACGGCCACCGACAACAACAACACCTGTGACGGTTTTTCGGATCCGGGCCTCCTCCCCCCCCTAGGTCGACTCGGCCTCAAATGAGTCTTCTTCTTTGCGATTCTTCGAAGCACGATGGTTAGCTTCTGGACATCGTTGTCTTTCAGCACGGCTTCGAAGTGTTTGGTAGAATTCGCAGGTAATACCGAGTATTACTTGACAGGGATCGCGACGTGAACGCTTCTACCTTGACTCAAATGAGTACCGAGTGCGGTGTTTAAAGATTTTCACTAGGGAAGATAAAGGCGGCCGGGCCGTGGTGTTGGTGTCCCACCCCCTATGTGTGTGCCGTGTCGACCTTAATAGATGCTCGCTGACGGCACTTGCCCCTTACAGTCTGTTAAGGCTACACGGGGGATCGTTGTCTTGTGTTTCACCACCACCAACAACCAACTTCTTGCCACATTTAACACGCGTGTGAACGCGTGTGGCGCGGCACGGTGGCGTAGCGGTGAGTAGCGCTGCCGCCTCGCAGCCAGAAGGCGACCGGGTGCTAATCCTGGGGCTCGGGTGCCTTTCTGCGTGGAGTTCGCCTGTTTCTCTCCCCGCGTCCGCGTGGGTTTTCACCGGGCACTCCGGTTTCGTCCCACAGTCCAAAGACATGCTGCTGCGTAGGTTAATTTGCCTGCGGACTAAATTGCCCCCGGTGCCCTGTGATGGACTGGCGTCCGATCCTGGGTAATAACCCCTGCCTTGTGCCCTGTGTCTGCCGGGATAGGTTCCGGCTCACCGCAACCCTGTACAATGGATGGATGTGTGTGCACGTGAGCGTCTGCATGCTCTGAACATAGGCGTTGATGAGTTGCTGTCACAGATGAGTCCAAAGACGTGCCTTCTCCCGAGGGTCAATTTGCCCCGGATAAATTGCTTCCGGTGATAGATGTTTATTATTACAGCAGAAACATACCCTGTGAGCTTGCGAGCTCTCACGTGTTGATGTTGTAACTTGCTTACCCCTTCCCCGCTGGACAACTGTTGAAAAGAGCTACTTTCGGCTCGAATGCAGACTGACGTGACTTACTGGCACGTGCATAAAAAGATAAAGATCGCCAGGATAGCCTTAACAGGCGGTAGGGTCAAGTGCTGTTAGCACCTACGAAGGCCGGCTACGGCACACGAGGGGGTGGATAGCTAGAGCCACGCTCAACTGCCTGTGTCTCCCCAGCGGCGATGTTTTACACACCGCACCAGGTGCTCATTTGAGGCAGAGTCGACCTATGGACCGGTTCGGAAAATCGTCAGTGATTTTGGCCGTGAGCAGAAAACGAACCTCGGTCGCTGGTTTGAATAACCGCTACACTACCTCTGGTCCACTCTCCTTGGACTGCTGCCACCGCGACCCTCACCAGGACAAGCGGTTTAGAAAATGGATGGATGGATGGATACCTCTCTCCACAGCGCAAACGTGTACACGCACACACGTGTCCACAAACATGCATGAACACATGGTTTGTTTATACAGTCAGCATGCACACGCATGTAGACCCTGCCATTTAATGCAGGAGTTGAACTTTGTTGGACACAAGGTTTTTGTTTATGTGTTTGGGTCGTACAAATTGTTATTTCATGTGCCAGCTCAAAAGCAGCCTGGGCAATGTTAGACCAAATATTGAATTGCCATCATGTGTTAAAATACAGCACCGGACAGAATATAGTTGTAAATCTGCCAAGAAAATTGTTAAAGCGTGTTTTCGTTATTCGCACAGTAAAAAGCCAATTTTGTAGGTTTTTTTATTAACCTGACTGGTCATAACCCTGTCAGTCTTCCAATTATCGATAACCTGAAAGCACATCCTTGCAACTGACACTTTACGATAATGTGTGTGGAAGTGCCTAACGCTAACCCTTTTCCTTACATGTTCATACTCTCTGTATTATCTTGGTAACAATTTTACATAAAGCGTGAGTATATAACCCCAGTTGACGAGCACACCTAGACATCGCCTCGTGGGTTATATTGTTATATAACCTCCAAACCAGCGTGGCGCACACTGAACTCATACAATTACATCATCAGCCTGTATCTACTGCTAGATTAAGTCCTCCCCAAGCCAATGCCCTCGCTCACGGTTCTGCAATGCACTAATCCATCAGCAAGATCCTTCACACAACCTGGCTTTCATCACTCCATCTGTGCGGTGGAAGTCCGCCTAAGCCCATTCCATCCTTTGGCTGCCGCTCCATTGTAAGTCTCGATCAAATCCATTATCCCTTATTACAGCGACGTGGTCTGCCCCCCAAGCCCACTTTCCGTTACAGTCAATGCGCTGTGTCTTGCATACGTTCTCTCATCCGCGTATTCAATCTGCTCCATTTCCTGCCTCTCAGCATAATCACCGCATCATCGAGATTCAATTTATCAAGGAGGGCCGATAACAATGTGTTATTAAGTTATTAGCCAGCACTCCGTTATTTTTTTAATGTCAGTAGTTTCCTTTAAATGCTTGTCCCACATTATTTTAATTGCCCTCTGTTCCTCGTGCCTGTGATATTGCATGCATGGCAGCCTTCACAGCAGTGACAAGGTCGTGGATAATTCGTCACCGTGACCGTGTTGTGCCTTTGCCTTCTTATTGCCTTCTAGTGCCCATGGTGCTCCAAGCCACGTCCCTTGCTCACTACATACTCCTTGCAGTAACGCCGTGCCCTCAAGCCGGCAGATGAAATGTGTATTTTGTACATGACCTACAGCCCACAGCTAAACTATGTAAAGGGATGAAGGAGGGTTCAGAGGGTATCACAACGTTTTGGAACCAGTTCATAAAAATTAAAGTGTTCACGCACTGAACATATAGGATCCCTGTTTCGTACGTACATGTGTTGTGTCGCAGGAGTCCTGCCTCCAGAGCTTGCAAGCTCCCTGAGTATTTTCTGCTGTAATAATAAACATCTAACAAACATCTGTCTCCTTAATACACTGCATCTGGAATTTACAAAATAACATGGGCATTCCAACGTAGTCACTTGTGTTTGTGTTTATAACATTCGGGCATTCTGACGTCACTGTAGGTTGAATTTCTCCCCACCACTCCTTGCTGTGCTTAACAGCAGAAGTCCATCTCATTTACAAATGCCATGCTGACCTATCCTGGTTTGCCGTTTCATCACTAATTTTGGTAATTAGCACTACCTTGTTATGCCTGCCAACATTGGTTAGTTCGAACGTGTGTTGCCTCGCAGGAATCCCGTAATCCAGAGCTTGCAAGCTCACTGAGTATTTCCTGCTGTAATAACAACAATCTATCTATCTATCCTAACCCAGTGTTGGTGATTGTTATAACAAACAGTAAATAAGATGTCTCTGTTTTTTCTTCTCCTGTCCATACTTCTGCACCTGTCTCTGAGTGTGAACCTGAGTATGTGTATATCATGTTAGCATATAATGCCTCCTGTGAACACGATACACGCTATATGCATTATATATGAACGGACAAAAACGTTTTCAGAATGGCATATCACGTTTCCACCGTGTACATATTAATTTATTTTGCTGTATAAATTAGTTACCTGTTTAACTGAGCATTAAATAACGTTCATAAATAATTTAAATCACGGGTTCTCAACCTTTTGCGCCTCAAGGCCCACTTGCGTATGGTCTCCACGGACCACTAGGTGGCACACGCGACCGACCGATGGGTCGCGACCCACCGGTTGAGAATTGCGGATTTAAATAATGTCTCCACACCATTGCTTTATAATGTATTCAAACGTTTAGATCTCCCACTAAATAAACGCACCTCCACAAAGTGCAAGCTTCTATGTAATACCCGTGGACGGCAGTTAAACTAAAATTAATATCAGTAGGATGTTTTTTGTAATGAGAATTTAAGCACCGTGCGTTATCACACTTTTATCTGATAAATATCGCCACCTCTGTGGAGCTAACATACCACCACTGCATAATGTATTAGTCCCTTTTTTAAGGTTGTCTGTGAGAGGGGGGGAAAAAAACATTGCCTGACAATTAAACTCACATTATACAATGATGCCCTGCTGTTCCTGTTTAATGTCACTCATTTATTTTGCACTTTAGTGTTTTTTTCTGCAGATGTGCATCATTTCTCTAATAATTGCACGTGCTGGATCCTGGAGCTTTATCGCTGGGGTAATTCTTCTGAGGGGTAGTCAAGAAGTTTTGAGAATGGCTTATTAATAGTGTGCATACACGCCTGCTCATTACGGTGCTTCATTGCTCTGTACGATAACCCTTAAAGCCACATGCTCTGCGGTACGATTCGTACTTGAAGATGTGGCTTTAAATTAAACGCCGTTGGAATATTTAAAAATGAACGCGACGACGCGCAGTGATAACTCGTCATCAGCATCAGCCACGATCAATCCACTGCTGGACGAATGTCTCCGCAATCCGTCGCCGCTCTCCCAGTGTTCTAGCGTCGCGACAATCCACGCAACAGCCGCACGCGAACTGATCTCGTTGCTCCGTCTCCCCTCGATTTGCCCAGTCACACTCAACGCACCAAATCCCGACATACATCAGCAGCTGAGCAGGATGATCCTGGTTCGTGCTTGGAATGGTGACTGCTACCAGGGCTCATCAGGTGATGCTATAGTCTTCGTGCCGCTAGGTTGCCGGGTCACGGCAGTGATGAGTGGCTCTTCTTTTCCAGGGAGTCAGTTTTTTTATATAAGCTGGAAAGAACCGTTGAGCTATGTAGCTCTTTGAAACAGTTTTGTCCAGCGGGGAGGGGTAAGCAAGTTCCAACATCTCAGGGCACCGGGACAATTTAGTTTGGACAATTAACCTAGACAGCATGTCTTTGGAAAACCCACGCGGACACGGGGAAGAACATTCAAATTGCACACAGAAAGGTACCCTAGCCGGGACTCGAACCAGTGGGCTCATTGCTGTGAAGCAGCAGCGCACTCACCGTGCCAACCCCTCCGGTAGTCCGGTTTCCTCCCACACCTGCCTCTCATCAATGTAGTTGGTGTTGGCACCGCTTCTGTCCGACCCCTCCGTCAATGTGGCAAGCATTGGTCCACATGCTAAGTGCTAAGTGTAATGAATATGGGCCGATCGGTTTGCCATCACCAACATGGAAAAAAAAACACAAGATTTGTACTCTTTTAAAGGCAGATTTATTGCATTCCAATTAAAGATGAAAGCATTCATGCGTTAGCTCTGTCCGTCTGTCTGCAATGGCAAGGTACAATAACTCTCATAATGACGGTCCGATGGGAATTGTACTTTGGTGCAAAATTGTGTTGCCGTCAGGGCTTTGCGTTCTTGAGCGTCGTGTCGCCTGGCACGAGCACTTCGCCGTTATCGCTAACGAAACACCTCCGAGGACAAACGCACGCTGGAAAGCGTCATAGCATCAATGCGTACGCATGATCTTTTTCCTTCCACGGTTGCAACTGGTGTCGGCACCAGTGGCGTGCAGAGAGGAGGGCACAGGGGGAGACGGGCATCCATTTCAGGGGGGGGGCATCCAATCAAAGAGTGACATTAAACAGTCCCACAAGCTGGTGTGAATGTGGATCCGTGTTTTAATAAGCGAGACCAGAGTTTAGAACGTGTTACGTGTAAATACTGTGCGTAATGCCGATTAACTCTTTCAGTGCCCTGTCGACGACCGTCGACACGTTATAGTTACTGCCTTACAACTCATTTTATGAACGAATGATAGTTCCCAAAGTTGTCTTCCTTTCTCACATTTCTCAGCACTTGGCCCTACACTTGAGTCTTGGGGGCATACAATCAAGGAGTCGGAGTCGTCCCAGGGCATCACGCCACTGCTCGCAGCACTTATGCATGTGTAGAGATACACATGCATAAGTGATAGCTGGATGGGTCACTCTAAATCATGATCCCTCGAGATGGGTAGAGGCAAATTGTGGATAGGGATTTGCTGAGAAAAAAGAGGCAGAACGTGCGGAAATGGGGAAAGGGAAGAGCCATGAAAGGTCGGAGCGAGGAGGTGGGTAAAAGGGGGAGACGGGGCAACATTTGGGGTTGTTGTGGGTGAATTCCTGAGTAGAAGCTATGCGATCACGGCAAGGTGCCTGAGAGTGAGCTGTTACTTACCAGAGTGATAAAACACGCGTTTACACCGGTTAGGTTGTACGTCTTAATTTTGTTCAATAAAGTTAATGTGTTGTTGTGTTCCTTCCCCTCGCTGGGTCTCCTCACAAGCATGTGGCAGTGAGAAGAGTTAACGTGATGGTGAACGTGGCAGTGGCCCAAGCAGCACATAATAGTGGTGTCTCAATGTCACTCTGGGGACCCCTATCTCGTTACGTTACCTGCGGTCGTCGCTTGTTGCCCTCATATTGAGTCATGGTGTTAGGTGCTCCGATCACATCAACACGTGAGCGGTAATGACCAGTATTAGGATTCTTTCCAGAGCTCTCGAGAGCTGTGTCTGCTGGGTTCCTCGGCCAGATGAAACTGTATTCCTAATGTTGAGTTGGCTAGTTCTTATGTTGTCAGTTTTTCCTTGCTGAGATGGGATTCTCGGCTTCGTTATACATATTAAGCAGAGCTTGTCCGTAACAACCTTTTTGATGATGATGTCATCATCATCGTTTTACATTTATAACGCGCACATATTCATTCAATGTCGAAGATATTCATTTGACGACAGAAGGACTCGAATGATGCCTCTTTTGGTAGAGATTTTTCTGTCAGTCTTGTCTGTAGTGTCAGTTGGTCCATCACGGATTAAATACTAAGAATAATTCATATGGGCTGATGTGAATGTCAACGCCTTCTAAAAAAAATGGCTTTAATGTTAGCATAAATATTCCATGTTTGCCTCGGCACAATTCCGAACACGCACCTCTCCACGCTTGTCTGCACACTTTTCAGATTGTGTTTAATGTTCCTTCATCAATGATACAGGTTTCCAAGACATGGCAGTTAGTGTGCACTGTTTGAAAACGTTCGCTAAATTATTTGACATTTGTTTTCAATGCAGTGATACATTTCATTACCTATACATGACAAAGAAACGTAACATAATGTGATACGCCTTCCTGAAAATGGTCACACCGAATATGCATAATGACCGATTATTCCTAAAGCTTACAGAGGCTTTCAAATACTGTCCTCAATTTTGAAATATCAGAAAAACACATCTTGTAAATTTTTGAAAAAAAAAAAAGAATTCACCATTATAGTTTTTTGAAATGTTAAAAATTAGATAACTCACATTGCACACCTTTTTGACTGTGAGACTAGAAAGGCTGGGCAGCAGCACAAGGATTCAGAGTTAATAGTGTCATCTTTGGGAGGGGAAAAAAACGCTGCAAAAATGTTAGCGGGCTTTAGGCAGGCGGAACGGCAAGATAGGATGACAAATGCCCCCAACACTCCCCGTAACCTCCCTTACATGGATCTATCAGTGAGTATGAATCTGCCCACGTGTGATGCCCTACAATAGATATGTCAGCCTTTGTCCATCCGTTGTGAAAGGCGCGCGGAGGGAGTGTTGAGGGTTTTTTTTACTGATGAATCCCTTTGATGTCGACAAATTGTCCCGTGCCAGGGAACTGACAAATATCTGCAGGCAGCACTCGGAGCCTTGCCATGGTAAGCCTCGGAGTGGCTGTTTTACAGCCTTGATCTCATGAGCTGGTCCAAGTGTAATGTATTTGGCTGCTGCAAACCTATTTTGCACTCGGTGTTCACAGGATTGTGTGTAGTTCCAAGTGAGCGGCAATGTTTGCTGCCAGGTAGCTCACAAGTTTCAACATGCAGGCCACGTGGCACCAAACAAACCACGTGCAATGTTGCTGCCATCACCGTTTGTTAGCACTGTACAGGGTGGTCCGGATGTCTTGTGACCCCCCTTTAGTTGACCCCTAACCGTGATGGATTCGCTTTTCTCATTCGTTTATGTTTTGAATAACCCGTTTTTCGAATGTCAAATTGGTAAAGTTTAAATGTGTCAAGTTTATATTGCTTATATTACGTTACACACCCATCGGTATACAAAAATATAGAGTTTTAGTTAGTTGAATGGGTGTCACAACACATTTGGACCACCCTGTATATTATATTGCAGCATAGCTGACAATAAAATGTTACGGTGAATTGTCAATCCAGTGGGTCGTATGGCGACAGCCAATAGGATAAAGCGCTTAGAGCCTTGATAAAATCTGCCCGTGTCACTGATCAGTCCATAGCGAACTAAGCAATGATGCAACTGTCACTCGCCACTGATGTTAGCCGTCGCTGGGAGCCAAACACATGCCGCCAGGTTCATAGCATCGTGTAGAAAGCACTTGTGCCGCTCGCAACACCACCCAGATGGCCTTATCAACCCCTTCATTACGTTTTGATTGATTTGACATTTGTACTTCTGCACAACTGCAAACGTAGCTGTGTCGGTGGGTACAGCAGTCATCGCATGCGACAACCCACCTGCAGGAATGTGCCGTGGCCTCTAGGCCGCTGTTTCGCACAAGGTGTGCCGTGCACGGTATTTTCGGAATCACAGGAAATAAAAGAACCCCACCAGCTCGGAAAGACGAGCTTCTCCCTGCGGTTAACTGGCCGATACAGCTCCCCAGCCACCACCTTCTGCCCTCTGCTCTGCGTCGGTTGTGGCGCGGTAGGGCAGCAGACAGCCGTCGGTCACCAACCCCCGGCGCTCTCAACGCGCAGGAATCCCTAAAGAGCTTACAAGCTCACTTGGTATGTTTCTGCTGTAATAATAAACAGCTTATCTGCTGGCAGATTTTTGCCGCTCTTAAGATTGCCAGTTTCACGACCTTTCAGTGTATTCGAAGCGGCCTTAATCGTTACATTTTTGTTGCTTTGGTTTTTATTAGTTTTTTTTGGTCGTTGTTGACATGCCATTCTCTCCACGGCCCTTGTGCAGCGCTTTGTAACCCTCGCGTGAAAGGCGCTCTATAAATTGCTATTATTATTATTAGTCAGTGTGTCAATGGCGTGTCAGTGTGTGTCAGTGTTAGTGTGTTAGTCAGTGTGCTGATTTTCCGTTCTCTATCGTTGTTGGCGTGCCGTTCTCTCCGCAGCCCTGTGCAGCGCTTTGTGACCCTCGCGTGAAAGGCGCTCTATAAATGCTATTATCTATCTATCTCTTGGCGGTTGTTCCCGTGCATTTGGGAACGACGCACAACCTTTGTGCCGCGAAGATAGAGCCGAAATAAGATAATGGCGAAGCTGCTCACGTCAATCCAAAACTGACGAGACGCCAGCGCTCATCGATGAGTTTCAGACGCCGCATCGAACATCCAGATCTGATGTAGGGTTTCACGGCTCGATTCAGGATGGTTGCTTTGCAGAGCTGTTCTTTCGGGATAACCGTGTCGATTAATCTCCATCTCTCCCTCGCAACATTTCGCCTCCCACGTGTGAGGCGAAACGTCGCGACGGAGAGATGGAGATGGCTCGACACTGCTTTCCCGAAAGAACAGCTCTGAAGAGCAACCGTTCGTGACTATTTTCGAGAAAGACCATTGCCCAAAACATTAATCTACTCTGTTTATGTTATGGTCAGCGTTTATGCATCATGTGTTTTGTTTGCTTTTCCGATCGTATCGCGGTGTACGGCTATTTGAGGTTTGGTTCCCCTGCATGCGTAATTTTTCTGGGTATTTATTTCCTGAGTGAAAAATGGACTATTCGTCTTACTTATAACACTTTAAACAAACTGCACATTTTATGCAAACTTAGTTTGAGCACAGTTCACAATAGCAATGTTACCAGCAGAAATACATGTAAACATACATTGCACATGAAGTAGTGTTCCATTTGATAAGGTAATGGTTTCATATATGCGTCATGGCATATGCTTATTTTCTCACCACATGGACTTTACGAGTTATGTTCTTAGTAAGACTTCGCAAACTTAAAAAATGATGTGTCCGAGAAATGTGTTCTTTACCAAAACGAGTTCGAATTTATTGCGATATATCACCAAGAGAATTCTTAGTTTACATCCATCGTCAAAAATATAATGAAAATATCGCAAATGCGTAACGTGAGCTTTGTACGTTCACCAGTTTGCGTTCACTTCAAGTAGAGCCCCAGACTGGGTTCAACGACATTCAGGTCATTGACATTGCGACAACGTGAATGAGATAAAGCTGCCACAACCCATGTAGATTTTTTATAGCTCGATGTGTGAAAATTGCTCTCCATAGCTGTTCTTTCTGGATAGCCGTGTCACTGAGTGTTCGTTCTCTCTCCTTCGCAACGTTTTGCCTCCCACGCTGGCGGCATCATCAGGCCTTATGAACGTTATGAACGCGTGATACGGCTATCCGGAAAGTACAGCTATGGGGGAGCAATTCTTGCAACAATAGCAGTCAACACGGCTGGATGTCTGTGGGGTGGTACTCATCCATTCCTTGTGCTAATGAAGATTTGTATAACTCCATTGACACGAGATGCACGTTTGGGATGGGTTTTTTCTTTCTGGAGCGTGTTCTAGTGTAGAGAATACGGCGGCGACCGTGCCAAGTACATACAGTAGATGTAAATAAGCCGCACCTTACACGTTTACAATGGCATTCGCACGTAGGTCATGGCCCTGAGCAGGTAATGGAATCAGCAAAGATAGCAAAACTTTAGTCATATAGATGTATTTACCTGGCTAAGAAAATCGACTTCTTAGATAACGAGCTCATTCCAAATGGTTATCACACAAGTCACTGACATTGGCCATATAAAGAAACTGGAACCACTAAAGTGCTGTCACCTCAGGTGGTACTGACAAGTGAGATACCTGCTCTGGCGTCATGGACTAATGTGATGTTAGTTATACTGTATGCAATGTGATGTTAGTTACATTTTACAATGTTGCGCCAAGCTCTTTTGTTTCGCCCTGGAATTTTGATTTTGACTTTGCGTTACGTAAAGTTAAAGGCGTGTGACAAATACGATTCCACTGTGGAATGTGCACCAACATACACCATCATGTGCAGCCCGTGATTGCACAAAATGAAGTCATGCTCGTATAACTGGACTCAGTTTCCAATGCGTGCGGTGTTGCTTTAACACAGCCAGGGAATGCTGTGTTAAAGCTACACAGCTCTATGTGAACCTTTGGACCGTCTAACGCCGCATTTCACAACTGATCATAAGTCGTGGCAAAAAAACATGCTTTTTGTAAATGTGTCATCTTGAAAGTTTCACACCGATAAATTTGAGTTCCTTTTTACAATAAGAAAAAATGCGATATTTGTTTCACTTGTACAGAAATTTGGAAGTCGTCACATATAATTTGCATAAACACATTCAGAATTTGCTTTGGTTTGATTTTTACTCCACAAATCAGGTGCGCTTGTCACGGAAAAAAAAAATTACAAGCAGATAATCCCTCCTTTGCGGATGGCCATTACAAAAATAGCAAGCGGCACTATTCACGACATCAGCATTAAAACCGCCGAGCACCGCTATTAAGACACGGTCATGGAGGTGTCATCTGTCAGCGTTCAACGTGATGTTTCTCTATGAGTGCACAATAAATGGACGGTAACAAATGAACACTTTTGTTGATGACATGATAGTGTAGCACCGGTGCACTCAACTGAGAAGTTTTTTTTTACGCAGCTTTTATCAGGTTTCTTTATTGACACGATCAGGCGTTAAATCTGCCACGTTTTAATCGTCACACCCTCATTACAAGGTGATTTATGTCGTTTGATCAACGCTGATGCAACGGATTAGCAGTTAGCCATATGGGCTCCCATGTGTGGCCATCGAAGTTTAAAGGCAGTCCTTTTTGTGCCCATTTACAGCTTAATAACTGTACATTCTACATTACCATTTCAATACTTTGCGATAAATGTATCATGAAAGGCTGTTAATGAGTGACGGTGCTCATTGAATAACTATTGCTTTTGGGCATACTTGGGAAAATAATAAAACGTGGTGAATGGCTATCATTTACCTTGGTATCACTTAGCAAACAGCTGCATTAAAAGCCTGACTTCTGGAGTTTCACTAAAATGCACAAAGCGCAATTTCAAACAACTCTCAACACTGGGCAAATAAGACCGGCTTTTAGGATTTTTGGGCTAAAAGATAAATTCAAAGCAAAAAATACACTTCCACTTTTGAAGAGTGAAAAATCTCAGTGGTTTGTGAAGCAACGCTTTGCAGGGTCGTAACCCTAACATGTGATCTATCTGAACTGGTGTCATTTTATTTGTATTAATATACTGCTTATACTTTTCAAATGTCATTAAAAAAAACAACAGCAAAGCATTATAGCTTCAAAGTATGAACAAACGTATGCTTTATAATTCTTACTATATTAAAGAGATTTTGTTTATCATCAATTGAGACCCTTAATATCAATGACAACTGTACATTTACAATACAAACATATTTTTATATTTAAAGTCTAGGTACTGTATTTTGATAAAATATTTTTCTTTTTTGTTTTAAACCACAATCATTAAATTTATAAAAAGAAACCAGCTTGCAAATGTTCAAATCTCTTGTTAAATGTAAAAGTGTACACACATCATACAAAACACTTGTACTATATAGGTACTAAAATATATTTTTAACCTTCATATAGTACGGTACACATACTAAAAATGTATACTAATACACTCTGATCGTGAAGACATTTACCAGTATTTTCTCATTGCCGCAAAACAAACATTTCCATCGCCGAACACTCTTACACGGTAACAATTAAGGGCTGCATTCACTTGCTTCGATCGAACAAGTAAACGGTGGGCAAAACAAGCGTCGCATTAAGACCACTGCGATTTTATTTCAACACGGTTCGAAAAAACACCGAAATTCGCGAATGACCGCCGGCTCGTCCTGTGTCCACGAACACGTCGTTCCGATCCTCACTGGTTGTAAACGTTCACTTGCGCCTCTGATGGAACTGGCGCCCCCGCGTTCTCCTTGTGAAACTCCACCGTCTGTATCTGAACGATGGCCACGTTGGTGTCGCGGACCGCTCTCTGGACATTGCCCGGGTTGCTGGGAACGCGCGGGGGGGCACCGGCGCCCCCCCGCCAGGCGCGGAAGTCACAGAAGCAGCAGCCCACGTGCAGTAACGTCACCACGAAGGCAAAGAACTGTCGGGGTTAAAAATAAGCCGGCGGCCAAGATGGAAGGGAGGGATCAGGATGAGGTTGTGGAATAGAATATGGAGTGATGCGGTTGGGAGTCAGCAGGGAGAGGGGGCTTGGAGGTGGTGGACGGAGGGGGTGATATTTGCAGAAAGCAGTGGCAAGCACTTTTGGCACAATAATTACTTCCAGCATACATATCATCATCATCATCACAGCTGAGGTCTAATGAAGGCTGAAGGGTGTTTCTCGGCTAACTGTAATGCCAAAAGTACAAATTTGCCCTCTGCCGCGTGTTGATAATTTGGTGTAGCTTCACGTGATGTGTTTTTTTTTTATGATTGATCGTGCAAGCAAGTACGTGACGCTCTATGCCACGCACAGTTGAACTCTTTGTTTTGGAGAGCCGCAGTGAAGATTAGAGAAAGGTAGTTTCCAAATTAAACATCTCAGTCACAAGGTTACAGGCCAATGACATCATCTTCGTAACTGGTACTATGAAGATAGGTATAGTCCACGTGTGATATTTTATAATAACTGATGTTTTCCAACATAGGTGCTTAAACATTGATCTCCCACGATGCTTTGAACGCAAAGCTGCTTTCACACAATTTAAAGAGCGTGATTTGTTTTTTTTCGTAAACCACACAGACAAATTGATTCAATCTGTACAACACATGCAAAGCCACATCAACGTTTCATGATTTACAATTTTCACAAAAAAAATTTGGGTCACCGAAAATGTGAACGCTTATTGAAATAGATGTCGGGTTTTTTTTCTTCTTTGGTAAACACCGACAGAAATGGCTGGTCAGCTAATCGATAACTCAATCTTACACACAGTACTGCTACATAGTGAGTTCCAATCACGCGCCGCTCTGTAAATAAATTCCACCCGATGTGCAAGGTAGGTCAATTGATCTCGGGAGAATGCGGGTATTTTTAAAGGAGTTTGCGTTAAAATAAAGCATTCTAAACCAGCGTGCGATCAAGTAAAATGTTGAAGAATTGACAAATCAGCACGCTATCCGTACTGCCCCCAAAACAGTTATCTCCGTGCTCTGTCTATGTTTTAAAAAAATGTCAAGGTAGCAATTTTGTGGGTAAAGCTGTTACCACATTGGCAATGGCAGCTTTCTCAGGCCTAGGAGCTGGTACGCCACGCTCGGTAACTGAAGCCAGTGTTGGCGCAGTAACAGCAGGTGACCACAAAGGCAAAAACCTGTGGGGCAAAGGCAGAGTAATCATCAAGACTCACATTCTGCTGATCAGCATAATATTTGTTCAGTGCAGGGCTTCCCATTTAAGCATAAGTGATAGGTCAATAGCGGACATTTTTTTTATTTTGTGGTCGTTAAGGATGGTATTTGGTACGAGTGAGGTAGCCGATGGAGGGAGTTGGGAGGACATTCTGGAACGTACCTACATTTTAGCGATTTGATTTAGATAACAAACTATGCTTCAATGTGATTCACTGTCAATGTGAATATGAAATATACTAGTAACTGAGTTAATCTTGTCATTTTGAATTGAATTGCTATGACAAATAGCTTTCTCGTAAATATTGTGAACATTTCATTTTTTACAACTAATTTCACTCGCACTTAAATGGAAAGCAATGCATGAGAACATGTTTATATCTAACATCAACAGGCTCTTTGCTCGACTGTGTAATGGGAAAACATTTACAGAGCAATTTGACTTGAAACGACAAGGTAAGAATAATGAAAATGATTTTATGTGTAAACATAAAACATTCTTGCCAATTTCTTTCAGTTGTGCTATTGCAGTTCGCCTCAAATTTAGACAATGGGTGGAGAACAAAATTGCCACAGAAACTGCCCAAAAATCCTTCAATTGGCCTTTTAACTAATCACACAGCAGGGGGTGAACTTTCTCATTCGCTCTGCAGTGAAATTGCTGCATGACAGTCAAACAAATTCATTCTCGGAGCTAGAATGTGGACACATCAAATCATATTTGTTGTGTATTCAGTAATCGGTGACTAGTATGAGACCAGAACTTCGCAGCAATTAGGAACCTGGTTTAATCAATGTTCGAGCCCGAGAAGTATCTGCTGCCAGCTTTAGTGCTACCGGATGAGCCAGAAATAAGTGACGCATTTCAAACGCATGTACATATAAATGTGTCAGCTATTTCTGGCCCACCCTGTATAACCTGAGCCACCTCTGTGTAAACACTGTTAGTATCACACAGATGAGCGTAGAGCCTGATTATGCATTATGGATTCACCTCACAAATTTCATACCACACATTAGCATTATCAAATGTAACATCTTATGAACTATAATTAAATCAAAAGTGTGTTATATTTATTATACTGTACATATTTTTAAAACAAAGCATTTAATTCTGCAGATTAAGATTAATATTATTGGTGCGAAGCAGAGCACGATGATGACTATTAAGAGGAAAATGTGTCAGTATAAAGCAAACTAGACATTAGTCTGTGCTCATAATTGATTGTAAAAAAAAAGACAATATTTTATTTTTAAAATAATTTTAAAGATCAATCAAAGTGATGCAATTATTTGATGGTCCGGGAAACAAGGATCAAACAAACATTCAAACGCAAGCAGAGACAAAGTGGCCATCTGGTAGAAATATCAGGGTTGTTGAAATGCTGAAACAAATCTAAATTTGGTACTTTAATTTTTTTTAAGGCTTTTCTTTTCACCGTTCTTTCCGCAACACTGTGCAGCGCTTTGTGACCCTCGGGTGAAAAGCGCTCTACAAATGCTATTATTATTATTTTACTTTTAGATGTCGAGTGCGAGTTGCCAGACCCATACCGTTACAAAAAGTACTCGCTCGCCGAACCCCACTTCCTACCCCACCATCTGCCACGTGTGTGTTTGTGCGGGTACAATTTCACAGGCATTAAACTCGTGCCACCGTCGCGCTTTGCAATTTTATCTGCCGGCTGCCGGCGCGCTGTGTGGCACGACAGCGGCAGCCCGATCACGATCTGCAAGCCAAGGGAGCTCATTTCCGCTCGTACCTCTCAAACACCTTAGGGCCCCGTGCGCCTCGCGTGAGTAACGGTGCCGTTCCCGCATGCCGTTTTAACCTTTTCCCAGAGTTTGCAAACCGGCGCAGTGTGCCCACGTGACAGCGAGGTCGACTTGGCGCCGGCTTTGGTCATGCCCAGAGGTTAATTGACGTGCTTGGAAGTTTCTGTCTCGGAGACTGCGGGGTGGGTCAAACCGGGATTTCTACAATCGAGGTGTCGCGGCCGTTATGCCACCTCTCGCTCTGCAATGAGCCCCTGTGCGGCTTGAGAGAGGCGTAATGAAAACCATTGCTCTGCACTAAGAATGACGTTTATGGCTCACGGGTGACTTCAGCCAAAATGAGACACCTAATTAGGAAGCCTCATTTCAGCAGATCCCTCAAAAATTATTAGATTGGCGAGCACTGGCTCGTGGATTATGATTGGACGTCTCTATTGCGTTTAAATCCGGAAGGCTGGCTCTTATCTCGCAGCGTGCTTTGTTGGCACCCAAATGCAGCCACATATGCGCTCAAATGCAACGATAAGAAAAAGGTCCACGGCTTTATTTCACGACAATAACTTTAAGTTGTTTAATCCCCTGATATTTCTTGGACGGTGAGAAAGTATTTGAAGCAGAAAATGCAATGTTTGGCACACAGAATGGTAAATATTTATGGGCACTGTACCATTCCAGCAGAAGCAATTGCTCGCAATGAAAAGCAAAGTGGAGACCTTTGTTGATATGCACACGATACCCTCGGTGTCAGCGACATAGCGTTTAACCCTGGACAGGGATTAAACTCAGGATTGCAGGCGTTATTTGGCAGTGTGCGTAACGCCATGCCTCAGTTATACGTCTCTTTACAACACACGCAAACCTGATATGCTCGTGGTTTTTTAGACAAAGTAAAAATATGCAAACGGAACAAAGCCTACATTACTGGCACCGTGAAGTGTGAAAAGTAGGACGTTATTTTCATGCAAATTGTCTGACTAGTTATTTTTAATGACCACCAGTGAGCTGCGGTACTGGGCCTAATTTGGAAACTATATTGCAGATCAAATCACTGGGTCTGTTTGGGGCCTCGGTGTGTGTTTCTGTTTTATTTAATAACCCTGAACACATTCTCCCAATTAAGAAACCATTTCATTGTTTTCAGGGTCTTGCCCTGTTAAAGCCTCACATTTACCTACGTTTCATATCTATTTAAAAAACACACACACAGAGAGAGACAATAACTAAACTGAAACTGATCATTGCTTTTCAAAGCCGTTCTTTCGGGATAGCCGTGTCGAGCGCTCCCCCTTTCTCCTTCGCGTCGTTCCACCTCCCACGCTGGAGGCATCTTCAGGCGAATCGCCGAAAAGGGTGAGGCAGGGAGCGTTCGACACGGCCATCTCAAAAGAAAATATCTTTGCAAAGCAAATGATCCTCCCCATTGAGGTTCGTGAATTTACCCCCGAAGGCTTTCATGACCAGTATTATCCATGGCAAAGTAAAGGTAACATCTTTGGAGGTAAGTGCTGTTTGTGCCCGCTTGATTCTCCAACATATCGACGGGTATTTCGATTCTCTCTATGTCCTGTACACATGGTAGAGTTGACAAATAAAGTTACATTGATTTTTAAAAAAATGTGAATTTTTCACACGACCTAACCCCTTAAACAGAGCTTTACTACAAATGAACCTGCGTCGAGCCGTGAAACCCTAACACGTGTACGCAATCGGAGCTGTCGTGCCGGTGGACGTGGGGACAGCGTGGGGACGACATACCGTGGAGGCCACCAGGTGCGATCGGTCATTTTCCCCGGACGCGTTGCAGCTTGCGGCGCCAGTGATGGCAGCGGTAAGATAAATGACCGCAGCGGCAAGGTTATAGCCGAAACCCTGCGACAGAGACCACCCCAAGCCCGCACCCGCGACAAAGCCACCGCGGTGGAGCCAGCCACACACCCGGCATGCAGCAGGCACAGGGGGAGAGACACGGGGAGGAGTGGCAGGGGTTATGAGCGGCCTAGCAACCCGCATGCTCGCCCGTCGAACAGAGGCCGCGCTGTTGCTCGTAGCCGACCGAACGAGTCAGCTCAGGTTCAGGTTCTCCAGAGCCGTGATCGTCAGGTCGGAGGGGAATATACAATACCGCCGTTACGCTGAGTGGCAGTTGAATGTGAGCGCATTCATTATTTAAGCCTCTCTCTCTCTCATCTGGCCAAACCTGACTTGGGGCAGAGCCGAGTCTGGCAGTTAAGTTAATCTGGGCAGGGCTCCACCTCGCCTGTGGACAAGTAATCAGGGCATTATTTCCCTTAGAGCTGCGATGGTCTGGTGTACAATCTTGCGGCGGCAAAGTCGGAAATGTTTTTAGAAAAATGCAAGCCTCCACTGCTCCGGATAGAGTTATCGAGTCGTCGGTTTTATTCCTCACTCAACCTGTGCTGTGATGTTTTTGCACACACGCTTCCAATTGGTATTAAGATAATTGCGTAATGCGGTGGAGCCTGTGATTGCACGAAATTAGATCCACATGACAGCTCGAAAATCTCTTGTGCAACATGCCATTCCTCTTGCGCCTCGGGTCATTTTGCCCGTGTTCTGTAATCATGGCGTGCCACAGTAACACAAGCTGTGTGTGGAGAGTGGCCTCGGCTTGTCTAGTACACGCGCATGCGGCCCGAGTACCACTGTGCACTTCGCTTCTATTAAACGTGTGGGTCTAAATGATAGTTCACTTTTTTCTTATTTTACATAATAGGAATATGAAAAGACCGCAGTCAGTTGTGTAATACAAGAGACACCTAGCTTAATTGTCCTGACTAAATTGCCCCCAGTACCCTGAGATGTGGGACTACTTACCTCTTCCCACTGAACAACTGTTAAAAAGAGCTACATAGCTCAACGGTTTACTGTCAGCTTAAATAAAAACTGACTGACTGAATTATACACTTTAGTGCTCTTTGCCAATATACGCCAGAAAGTGTAAAGCTTTTTCACATCGTTCAACTACCTTCGAGCTTCATTTCCAGCTTATTATTTGTGTGGGACCTTCTTTCCATTTGCATCACTGTGTGATTCATTACCGCAACACTCCACAAAGCACGGTTGCCATGTGCTTCACTATTAACCTCCTCCCCACACGGACAATCTTCGTTTGTCTCTCGTTGAAACCGCAGCAGTGTGAAGCCAATGTGCACATTACGTAAGCGACTGTAATGCAGCACATCGAGCTCCTTCAACCCCGGATAATTATCTAGGCGCGCTACCACCGTCACTGTCGTGGCTGCACGAGGTTATGAATGGGCATGTTGCAGGTGAGATTCGTCATTAAATTTCAGGCTAAAAATAAAGAAATAAATCTTAAAGGCGTATTTCCACACCTACACGCCTAAGCAATCAAAATTATTCGCCGGCGATATTCCGCGAGCGGTGTCCGGAGCTGGCTGGCAGCTACCAATTCGGGGTTTTCGGCACATTTCGTCGCGAGCATTGCGACGGGGTCAACCCAGCATCTCGGCGGTAACGCGCGGCCGTGCGTGGTTAGCGGTTTTGGCGAAGCACCAAGCGAAGGGCCATGCAGCACACCTTCCCCCTCCCGCAGATGATCGCGAGCGGCCGCAACCGGTTGCACCTACCGTGGCGGCGATGTGGTGCCCGTATTTATCGAGGCCATCGCGGCTCCACGAGCTGGCTACGGTCGCCTCCACTATCGCAGCCGAGAAATACAGAATGCTAGCCAACACGTTGAAGGCCAGACCCTGATCGTACAAACAGCAAGCGAGCATCGTCAAGCCACACATTCGACTAAACGTTCAACTGAATTACATTGTTCTTAATGTCACGTACGATTCGGAAACGTATTACACCCACGCCCTCGAGATATATTCGAAGTGTTGTGCCTTACTTTCTTGTAATCGGACACGGTCACGGTTTTACGAGCGTTATTGCAGTTGTTACAGGATTTGATATTTCCGTGTGCTGACCGTGCCATGTTCCGGTAAGATTTCTTTGCTGACATTAGCCCACTGCGTATGAGAAATAATAAACGATTATTCACGCGCTGCAGTGAAATTTCAGGTTTAAAGTATATCCAAAACATAATGTGTTCATATTACTTCTAGGAAATGTCAGCCCTTTTTCAGTCCACCGGTGGATGAAGGGGACCCTACGCAATGTTGGACATGCAGGTTTGTTTGGCCATACATCACCAACCTCTCTGCTGCCACTCTACCCCAGTTGACACTATACACCACCAATGTACTTGTGCATATCAGTGTATTTTGTCTAACCAGGTGAGACCTCAAGAGACCGGGATAGTCTCTTAGGCATGAGTGACTTGGGTACGTCATACTTGATAAATGCAGTCAGGTGCCAACATCTGCTTGACTCACTTAAAGTTGCTTCGAGGCGCAGGTAGGGATTTTATAACAGAGGTCCCAGTGCAATACTATGCTAGGAATGTTACACACACAACTCATGTGATGATTTCAACAACATTGCAGCATTTCTGGGATTTTTTCCAAGCATTTTCTGCATATCAACACAACGCAGTATATCTAATGATGTAGGTTTTCACGGCTCCATTCATGATGGTTGCTTTTCAAAGCTGTTCTTTTGGGATAGCCGCGTCGAGGGAGAACGCTCGAGACGGCTATCCCGAAAGAACAGCTTTGGAAAGCAATTCTCATACAACGAGCGGTGAAAACTTACATCAAATCACCATCATTGTTCTTCACAGGGCATGGTTAGTGCCTAGCCACTATGCGCGTGGCTCCAGGCTGCTATAAGTTATGTAAATCATTTTGCAATTCATTGATTTATGTGATTGCTCTCCAGTGCTTACGAGCTAAGTTAACTTAGCCTCGAGGAGCAATGTCGGTTGAACCATTGAAAACAGTGCAGCAAAGGGTGCGATCTCAGTAATGAAACGTGCATCACCACGTGTCTTATGTAAATGGGTCAATGATTTATGTACTAGTTCG